>JASVEL010013836.1:0-95661 GCA_032618575.1 Nicotiana noctiflora
TTGGGCTTCTGATGAATGTAATCCATTCGTTCCTGGGTTTTCAATACCCAGGAATGAAATCTGATATCTGTTGAGCCCAAATCCAGGCCCATGTGTAAACAAATAAGGCTTGGATTCTGATGCTGGAAATAACGAATTAAGGAAAAACCAAAAGAAACACATAGTCTATATAGGATCAGCCTATTAAAATAAGGTGGGATGAGCCTCGTATAAAAATGAAGCGGGCCCCCCAAATAACTAAGCATATATATATATATATATATATATATATATATATATATATATATATATATGTGTGTGTGTGTGTGTGTGTGTGTGTGCGTGTGTGTGTTAGACTCGGGAAGGTTGCTAGATAACTTCACAACCTTTCCAAAATATTAAAAAGCCGTTAGACGATTTAGGCACGATTCAAGAATATACTTTCCTTAATACGAGTGCACATTTGATGTGACTCAAATCGTAAATCCCCGCGAAGCTGAAACGTGTTAAAGGTCACATGCATACTGGTTGCAGTGTGACTCGAAATACATTTTCTCAACGTCATAATTTGTAAGAAAATATTAAAGTTTAAAACACGTACATATTGTTAAAAAACATATAATAAGTCATATAAACCTGAAAATGATAGTTGAGCGATCGTGCTAAAACAACAGAATCTGGGAGTGCCTAACACCTTCTCCCGGGTTAACAGAATTCCTTATCTAGGTTTCTAGTTTCGCAGACTGTAATACATAGTCAAATTCCTCGGATTCGGGATCAACCGGTGACTTGGGATACCATTATCCTCCCAATTGGCAACTATGAAATTATAAACAAAATCCCGGACCGATTGTCCTTTATTTGGAAAAACTCCTTCCTCGTTGTTATTATAACCTTCCCGGGGTATTTGAAACACTGAGGTTGTGCTTGGGCTATAGGAGCCCCCCCCGGAGTCTGAACCCCCACAGTGAGCATCGGGCGCCCAGATAGATTGGGCTACGTGCCGTAGTGGTCATGAGCATTGCATTGGATTCATACATTGGTTGCTATTTATTCTACGTGGCATGACATTTAGCACTCATATATACTATTTGCATACATGTATTATTTGCCTTGTTGATCTGATATCCTGATGGATATTATTAAAAGAGTGCTGAGCCCAAGGGGCTGACTTGTGTGGAGACTTGTACTAATTGATATTGGACCCAGGTATTTAACTGCTAATAGTCAAAAAAAGAGATGTTAAAGTGAGACTTCAAAATGTACTTGGATATGTTATAAAGAAATACCTGAAAGTGTACTGAATTCTAGAAATGTGATTTTGTTTTTGTAGCACAAGATAGTGCTTTGCGTGGTTTTCTTTTCCTTAGCATTATTTACTTTTATTACTGCTGATTTGGAAGTACTCACTCGACTCCCTACAACATGTGTGCAGATTCAGGTACCTGGAAGCTTAGCTGAGCTTGGAGCTGGTCTAGAGCTCCATTTGGGATCGTCGAGGTAGCTGCCTTGCATCCGCACGACCCGACACTCCCCTATCACTCTGTTGTTTTGTTTATTCTGCGTATATTCAGACTTGTAGAATTATTTTTAGTATTGTCCTGATATTCTGATAGAGGCTCTGAACTCGTGACCCCAGGTCTTTGGGAAGTTATGTTGTTCTGTGAGATTTTTGGGACATTTGTATAACTATCAGCTTACTTGGTTATTTCACTATTAAGGATTTCTAAATAATTGATTTTGAGATTCATGCTCGGGTTGAGACTGTAAATGGTCGGGCTTGCCTAGTAGTTGTGTTGGGCGCCATCACGACCGGGTTTGGGGTCGTGACAAGTTGGTATCAAAGCCTAGGTTACTAGGCCTCATGAGTCATGAGCCGGTTAGTAGAGTCTCATGGATTGGTACGAAGACATCTGTATTTATCCTCGAGAGGCCGCAGAACCTTTAGGAAACACTTCACTTTCTTGGAATTTTTATCGTGCGTACTTGATTCAGCTTGAAAATATAATTCTTGATATTCCTTCCACACATCTTTGTATGCGCTCGCAAACGCTCAGTATTATATGTGCCTTGATGTCTTGTGATTCCCCGACCGGATGGCGAGATGTAATCTCTGTAAGTTTCACATCGGGCCAGTCTGGAGGACTTGAGGCCGAATCTTTACCTATGGCTTGAGCACCGAGCTGCTGATTTTGCGAGCTGGTATTATGAACTTATATATTCAGTATTGTCCCTAATTGTGGGAATGTCAGCTAGATAGCCATGCGATGTTTATCATGGTGGAAGGTGTGCTGAAATACCAAATTGAGGTAAAGCAGGTGGGTTATCTCTTTCAGAGTGCCCTTAGGTGAGCCGATCCTTATGTGTAATTGAAAGGTATTTGATATGTATAATGATTTGATCAAGTGCCACGCATGTCAATGTAACAATTTTGATAATATAATTCGTGCAGTATTGAGATTAAGGTTGTTGATATACCTTGTGATTTCTTGTCAAGTTGTGAACGTGTTGTTAGGATGGTTTTGGTAATTCTCTGGTAGGTGGATAGGTCCAATTACAAAGGAAACTCTGCCGAAATTTTTGAAAAATTTGGGACTTAGTAAAAAAAATTGTCGCCTAAAGAGGGAGCTTAACTGTAGTGTGAATGAATGCAAGAATTGGAGAAGAGTTAAAATTACTGATGATTCTTGTCTCCATAAGTCTGTGAAAGAGTGAGTTTAATCTCATTATAATATTGCGAAATCATTTGAGTAAAAGTATTTTTGGGTTGTTGAATGTTTCCTGATAGATGGCTTCGAGCCAAGTTGGGGAGGTTGTTGTTGATTAGCTGATTGCACGATTATGTGCTATATTGGTTCCGTCTTAATGTATACTGGTGAACCAGTTCTGGTTGCAGAAATTGAGCCGAGAACGATACGAGTGAAGTAAAATTTTGATAAAGAGTTAAGTGGCACTTGTAAATGTGTAGAAATAATAGGATGTTTGGAGCTGTTGTTGGCAAAGAATGCTCAGTGTATAGAAAAGGAAGATGCTTGTATGGATTGAGAGGAGGTCGTATCCTGCAACGTTAGAATGCCAAAGAGGCACAGGTGGTTTTGATAGCTGAGTAGGCTAAATGCAAGTTGAATGGAGGGAATGACTCTTGAGAATGGCTTGAATGTGTTCAAGAGTGTACACGTAATAATTAGGTGCTTTAAGGTCGTGTATGTGACTAAAGACAGTGTTTTCATTAGAAAGGATCAAGACTTGTGGTATTTTGTGTCTACGGGATCCTAAGTATCAACGTCAGGAAAGTAGTGGTAACGAATTCAAATTCGCAGAAAGTGCTTCGAAACAAAGTATTATGGAATGTGATATTTTTGGGAAACATTAGAGAAAGTATTTAGTGGCCTACGAGTCTTAAACAATGTGGCCTTATGTTTGAATCTCCTGTGGTGAGCCTGACTTGAGGCATTGTAATGCTACAACAAGAGAGAAAATAATATTAATGATGTAAACCAAATATGAAGGTTGTGATGGTTGTTTTCGTGCGTTATGAGGAAAATTGGTATGTTATCTGGATCAGGTTACACGCCGCAATAGTGTGAAATCGAGTATAGTTTTTCTATATACTATTTTGTATGCCTTGCTTCCTGTTTTCTAAGGATAAATCTGTATTAATGCGTGGAATTGATAATTCCTTCCAGAGTTCATTTTCTTTTGTATTACGTTAGAATCGGTAGCCTATTGGCACATTGGGGCATCATATGCGACTTATAGTTATGTCTGGAGTGGCTTATTTCCCGAACAGTTCATACTGGGTAAGACGAGATCATCGAATTTGGGATCAGTGCAATCTGAGTACGTGAAGTAAAATTTTAGAGCTAAGACCACTGTTTGGCTTAGAATGAAGTAATAGTTCTTATCAAGATTATAGAACGAATGAATTGTTGTTTCTGTAGTAGTGATGAATGTATTCAGGCCTCATCCCCCGTGTCTGTATTATAAGAATTTGAACAAGACCTGTGTATGTCATGCAGAGCATGTGATGTATAGTTATTCCTTCCAAATGATTAGATAAATGATCTTTGAATGATTAAGGAAAATGGTATTGCTAAGTGGAAGTGATTTGACGAGAGTATATGTTTCAGAAAAGGGTAATGTGATTAAACTGATTATATATTAGTGGTATTGCGGCATGTTCTTGTTGGGTCCATTGGTGGTATTCGGGTTTTCTTGGTAGTACAAGTAAATATCAAGCATCTGTCATGGAATGAATGAGTATCAAATGCGTGCGTGTATTGCATGGTAGAAACTGGGATAAGGTATGATGATTGTGCGTTGTATGGAGTTGGATACCAGAGTTCTCATATTCTAGCTGAATGGTTGTGTTCCACGGACCAGAGGACGGCTGGGAAGGATTTCTTTCTTAAGTTGGCCTTTATGGCGGATGTCAGTATAGCGGCTTCTACCATTAAGTCGGTTCTGGTATTGAAGGACTTTTCAGATGTGTTCTTTGTGGCCAGTCATGCCGCCGGACAAAATTGTGGATTTTGGTATTCATTTGGTGTCGGACACCGTATCGTATAACTATGCCCTGAGTTATAGTAGCGGAAGAAACAATTTTAGGCTCCTTGGTATTGAGTTTGTTAATAAGATGATTGGCTACGTATTTAGCTATGAGTTGCTTTTCTGTGTTGCAAGATGCCATAAATGGTTGGATATAGGTACATGTGGTACGTTTCTATTGAGTACTCATAGAGAAAGTCGAGCGGGAAGAGTAAATGAGTGTTGCTAGGTAATGAAGAATTGATTATGACCTTTCGGGGTAGATTCATGTTTTATATTGTATGATGTGAGACAGGGTCTCAACTTTGTGATGTAATGGTATTGATGAGCTTAAGGTAAATCTCTTCCATTTGAGAATGTTCAAAATGCCCGTCACTGGAGCGTGGATTATACAAGTTGTCGTTAGGCCGTATTGATTGTGTCATGTCACCAGGATGGTGTATTTGGTCAAAGGAGATCGTGATGATCATTAATAAATATAAACCGATTTGATTTCAGCATGTTTGATGGGTAAATATCGAGGTTCAGTTCAAAAATTTGTTATGGTAATTAACAGAGGAGAGATGGCCTCATGAATGGGTGACCTAAGGAATATATATGGTTTATCGCGTGTTTTATTTACCGTTGGCAATATATGAAAGTGTTGGAATAAGACTTTAGCTAATAAAAGAGTTTATATCGATATTTGGTTGTCGTGGGCAGCTTTTGTGAATGGAAGTTATCGCTGCATGTGTTTGAGTTATGTAGTATATCAATGATTGCGGCCGAGGTTGCAGGTAAGGGTTATTATGGCTGGTTCATGTTTATTCTGAGTAAAAATGTGTGAGATTCTGACCTTGTGTATGATTTTGGAAAGTCCAATGTGGTTCTACAGTTATTTAGATTGATTGTGAAATTTTAGCTAATATTGTGTTGTCGGACCTATATGAGATAGGGTGACGTGGGATCACCCCGGGTATATGCTTGGTAAGGTCGTTCAGCTATTGGTGAACCTTTAGAACAACTCTGGGTCCGCTCAAGGATGAGCGTTTGTTTAAGTTAGGGAGAATGTGATGACCCGATCTGTCATCTCAGGTATTACCGCCCCGTTTCCCCCTTATTGTATTGCTTTGTGTTTCATTATCGGCATTGGGTGCTTTAGAATTTAATTGGAGTAATTCTATTAATAAATGAGACGCTTAGTCTTTTTTAAGAAGAATTAAGCTGGAAAAGTCAACCGGATGTTGACTTATGAGTTAGAGTGATTCAGTTAGCTTCGGGTGATGATTTAAGGGTTAGGAGCGCAATCGGAAGTAATTTTTGAGGTCCGGTGAAGAAGTTAGCCTATTTTGGAGAAGTTAGTATTGTGGCGATTTCCAGTTGATATGTGATATTTTTGTCCGTGAGTCGGAATGGAATTCCAAGAGTTGCAATAGCTTTGCTAGGTGATTTTGGACTTGTCCGCAAAATTTCACGTCATTCAGACGTCATTTGGTTGGGTTTCGGATCGAATGTGAGTTTTGGAAGAATTCGATAAATTTAGGCTTGAATCCATTGTAAATTGATAATTTTTGTGTTTATGGACGTGTTTTGATGATTGGAACAAGTTTGAATAAGGTTATGGGATGTGTTGGTGCTTTTGGTTGAGGTCATGTGGGGCTTGGGGTGAGTTTCGGGGTGGTTTCTGACCATTTCTAGGCCATTTTTAACTGCTGTTTTTTGGCTACAGAAGTTCTATACGCGATTGCAGGGAATTAGACGCGATCTTGGTGAGTAAAATCTAAGAAAAACATTAATGAATCGCGATCGCGTAAAGTGCTTCGCGATCGCGAAGAAGGAATTTCTGTCGCATATGTCCTACTTTGATAGCTCATAGCTTTTTATCTACGTGGAATTTTGAGGTAATTCAAAACTGAAAGTTGTAGCACATCGTGTCTAATTTTCAGAAAGATGACGAAATCATGACTTGGATATTTGTAGCAACAGTTATCGACGTTACACTACAGGCTGTCTGAGAAGGATCTCTAAAACACATGAATGAATTCAGAAGCTTGTATCTCTACATATATAAAGGTTTCTAGAAATGCGTAACAAATAAAAGGTATAGCCCTATGTGTCTACTTTCCAGAACATCAAACTATTTGTCATTCGGAGTTGTGTGTAAATAGTTATTACCATTATACTGAAGCCTCTCTGGAGGAACCGGAATTTGTGCACCGCGATCGCGAAGGGTAATCTTTTGGCCAGAAATTTGTTATCCGCTATCGCGAAACATTTCCCGTGATTACGATTAACAAAATACTTGGGCAGAATGTTTTAAAACATTTCAGTCGCGAAAACAACCCATTTTCCCACCATTTTTGGTCATTCTTGAGAGCTTTTGGACGAGAATTGAAGGGGTTTCGACTGGGAATCGTTGGAGGTAAGTTTTATGAGTTAAATACATGTTTTTATACAAGAATCATCCATGTAATTCATGGGTTTATGGCTAAAAATCAAGAAATTAGGGCTTGGAGCAAAAATCTTATATTAGGATTTGAAGGGTCATTTGTTGTCCGAATTGAGTGTTATTGGTATGTACGGACTCGTGGAGAGACGAGGACTCCGGAAATGTGAATTTTGTAATTTTTAGGAATGTGGGCCCGGGGCTCGGGTTTTGCCAATTTCGTATTTTTGAGTATTTTTCGATTTCTTTTGATTGGGTTGGGTTATGTCTCATTAGCATATTATGATATATTAATTATGATTTTGGATAGATTGGACATGCGTGGAGGCCAGCTTCAGAGGAAGGCGTCGCGGGCTAGAATTCTCGTCGGTTCGAGGTGGGTAATACTTGTAAATGATGTCCTGAGGGTTTGTAAACCCCGGACTTGCACATCGTAGTGCTGTATTGAGGTGACTTGCATGCTGGACAACGGGCATGGGGTAAAGCACCATTGGGGATTTTGATTTGGTCCGTCCCGTGTAATAAAAACACTACCTAATTGCTTGAAATTGAATTGACACCCTAATAAAAGATATTAATTATCATGAATTGTACTAATTATCATGTTTTGGGCTTCGTGTCGAATTCTTTAATCCTTCAGGGATTGGTATGACTGTCATGGCAATACTGTGCATACTTTATCTCAGTCTAAGGTTTCAAAATGGCATTTTGCAACTTAGCCATCTTTCTAAGACTTGAAAACTTAATAGATATTTTCTGACATGTTAGCTGAGAACTACTATATGATTAATGCCGAAGAGGCTTATGTGCATTCATGAATATGCATGGAATAGGCTGCACGCCACAACGGGAGTGATATTGATATTGCGCTTGGGCTGTAGGAGCCCTCCGGAGTCTGAACCCCCACAATGAGCGCCGACCCAGATGGATCGGGCTACGTGCCATAGTGGTCATGAGCATTGCATTTGATTCATACATTGGTTGCTATTTTTACTATGTGGCATGACATTTAGCACTCATATATACTATTGGCATACATGCGTTATTTGCCTTGTCGATCCGATATCCTGATGGAAATTGTTAAAGGAGTGCTGAGCCCAAGGGGCTGACTTTCGTGCAGACTTGTACTAATAGATATTGTACCAAGGTATTGAACTGCTAATAATCAAAGAAAGAGATGTCAAAATGAGACTTCAAAATCTACTTAGATATTTATAAAGAAATACCTAAAAATGTACTGAAATCTAGAAATGTGGTTCTGTATTTTGTAGCACAAGATAGTGCTTTGCGTGGATTTCTTTTCCTCAGCATTATTTACTTTTATTACTGCTGAGTTGGAAGTACTCACTCGACTCCCTGCACCATGTGTGAGATTCAGGTACCTGGAAGCTTAGCTGAGCTTGGAGCTGGTCTAGAGCTCCATTTGGGATCGTCGAGGTAGCTGCCTGGCGTTCGCAGGACCCGACACTCCCTATGACTCTGTTGTTTTGTTTATTCCGTATATTTTCAGACTTGTAGAATTATTTTTAGTATTGTTCTGATATTCTGATAGAGGCTCTTGACTCGTGACTCCAGGTCTTTGGGAAGTTATGTTGTTCTATGAGATTTTCAGGATAATTTTATAACTATCAGCTTACATGGTTATTTCACTATTAAGGATTTCTAAATAATTGATTTTATGCTTCATGCTCGGGTTTAAAGTGTAAATGGTCGAGCTTGCCTAGCAGTTGTGTTGGGCGTCATCACGACCGGGTTTGGGGTCGTGACAGTTACCTTGCTGTCCGTCGTCGCATCCAGCAGCCATGGAGCAGTCCGTTACCCCAGCTGTCAGGAGGCGTCGTTGTTGTCGCCTTCAGCTGCTGTTGCTCATCAACCCGACGAACAGTGGCGAAACTCCATGAACAAACAACAACATTCACCAAGATCCGAGTTCGATATGGGTTCGTTGAAATTTTCAGATTGTTTTTTAAAAATTATTTCCTTCTTTTGATCTATTTTATTATTTGTGTTTTGGTTTAAAGTGTGGTTGTAATTTTATTTTATTCTTTATATTTTTTAGATTATTGTTCTTGGTTTAAAGTGTTGGTTATAATTTTGTTTCATTTATTTTATTTTTCAGATTATCGATTTTTGGTTTAAAGAGTTGTTTGTAAATTTTGTCTTATTCATTAATTCTTCTTCTTCCCCAAGACCTTTTATTCGGTCAGATTTTTCTTATTGAGTTATTTGTGTGAATTTGATTTAAGGATTGGTTATAGTTGTGTAGTGATTGGTAGCTAATAATTAGTTAGTTGTAAATCAGAGAGGTTTAAATACAGATTGTTAAAAGGTTTATTCCAGGGGTATTTTTGGATGTTAGAAGATTTAAAATGATTAGTGTTAGTGGTCTGCCAGTAGAATATTTAGTATGCCATTAAGCTAATGAATATTTTAACAAAAAGGGGATCTATAGTGCAAAAATACACCATGTCTAATGCCTTTAAAAGCTGGAAATCAGAAACAAGAGGGATTAATGATAAAAGGGCACAAAGGCACATGGGAAGGGAATAAAAACATGCTGAAAGTAAAAGGTTTGAATAAAGAAGAGCCAATGTTAGTCTTTAAATAGGCTGGATTTTAGAGATTAGAGGGAGAACTTAAGCACTGAAATTTGGAGAGAAAGATCGAGAGTTTTTTTTGGCAAAAGATTGAAAAGACGAAATTTATTTTCATAAATAATAGAGCTAAAAGAGTGACATTATGTCACGACCATAGTTCACGAATCGTGAACATGTCATGACAGCACACACCCAGTCTTCGCGACTAGGTAAGCCTAACACAATGCAAAATATATACTTTTATGAACAAAAGATAAGATAACAATGGAATAATGTAAAAGAAATGTAATAGATGCCGCTCGGCACATACACTTCGCCAAATACCAAAAGAAGTACAACCACCAAGACCCGGAAACTCACGGGCAACACAGACTAAGAGAGTACAACTATGGCTCTATACATCAAGAGTGTTTACACAACAAAAATAAGGAAATGACTGACATCACTAAGAAGAATAGAAGAAGTCCCTCCAGATCTGCGGACGTAGCAGATCATACCTCGAGTCTCCTGAAAATGCTCCTAAGTCACCTGTAGTGCGTCTGATCAGATGTACCTCGATTTGCACAACTAAAGTGTGCAGAAGAGTAGCATGAGTACACTACGGCGGTACTCAGTAAGTGCAAAGCCTAACCTCGATGGAGTAGTGACGAGGAAGGTCAAGGCCCTATCGAGAAATAAAATAAGATAATGATAATAATAATACCGAACAGCTCAAGACAAGAACAAGTTTGAAATAACAGCAAATGAGATAAAATACTACAAACCATCTACAGTTAAGGTAACAAAAGGAAGTCAACACAACAAGTACAATTCAACAGTCCAGGATCTCCCAGAATTGAACCCCCAGTCCTCTTATTCTCAGCAACTCAGGATCTTCGGGAATCGAACCCGCAGTCCATGTATCAGTATCATAAGATCTTTGGGAATTGAACCCGCAATCATCTTTATCAGTACAGGATCTCCGTGAATTGAACCCGCAGTCCGTATATCAGTATCTCAAGATCTCCAGGAATTGAACCTGCAGTTCGTATATCAGTATCTCAGGATCTCTAGAAATTAAACCCGCAGTCCGTATATCAGTATCTCAGGATCTCCGGGAAATTGAACCCGCAGTCCACAAAACACAAAGAAAATCAATAAGAGGGAGAACACAGAGAAATATGTAGTACATAACTACAATTTTGCACCAAATCCAGTCTCAACAAGTTCCAAGGAGTTCAATTAAGACAAGTAGGCACTTAAATAGATAATCCTATCTAATCATGCTTCCGTAGCTACTACCAGATAAATCTTGCAATAAAATCAATTAAATAACAAAGATAACACGGATTGAGCAGTTCAAGTAAGGTGGTTTTCAACAATCTGCGCAACCACATGCCCGTCACCTCGCGTACAAGGCATTTAAATCAACACATATATATCCTAGGGGAGAAAATCCCCCACGCAAGGTTAGACAAGTCACTTACCTCAATCCCGGTACAAATAGCTAAGAAACAGCTCCCTTGCCACGAGTATCCTATTCCGAGTGGCCCAAATCTTGTCAAACCAATTACACAGTGTAAATAACATCGCAAGTAACTAATTACAGTGATAAAATTAAAGCTACGACACGAAATGGGTGAAATGACCAAAATACCCTTGCAACCATCAGCTCGGAATCAAAATATTTTTACATTTTCAGAATCCTCGTACACTCACGAGTCTAACCATATAAACTTTATAAAAATGGGACTCCGTTTGCCTATTCAAATCAATGATTTTCGATAATCTAGGCTTAGAGCAAAAATCCTCCATTAACCCACCTCCAATCCTCTATTTTCAGAGGTTTAATCCGTGGTTTAACAATATATTAACATAAAATTAGTCCACGAGTGATTACCTGATGATTCCCCTTGATTTCATCCTCAAAATCGCTAAAATCCTCTCCTAGTTCTAAGCCTCCAATGTTTTTAATGTTCTGAAATTTGCAAGTTATACTGATATTAAACCCTCTAGGGATTTTCGCTTCTGTGACTATTGTGCCACTTCAATGGCTCCGCCTCAGCGGACATATGGTCGCTTCTGTGATCCTAATAAAAAACCCGAGTTCCTCTTCTGTAGATTATCTGTCGCTTCTGGGACACCGCTTAAGCGGAATTTGTCCGCCTATGCAGAAACCTCCAAGGTGGCCCTCTTCGCTTCTACGATAGCCTTTCCACTTCTGCAGAAGTGCTTTTGCGAACTTTCATCCGCTTCTGCAGAAATCCACTGTCTGGCCCCAAAGCGCTTCTGTGCTCCTTTGTCCGCTTCTGCGGACACGCTTCTGCGGGCCTTTTTTCGCAGGAGCAGAAATACCAGAAGCATCTATACCAAACATGATAAAACTTTAAATTTCTCCCATTTAATCACCCGAAATCATCCCGAGGCCCCCGGGACCTCAACCAAAAGTACCAACCTACTCCAAATCCCAATACGAACTTGTTCCAATCATAAAGACATATCATTAAACACAAAAATCATCAAATCATGGCGGATTCAAGCCTAAGTTTCAACCAAAACTTCTGAAACCTCCATGCTATCAAAAACCCAACCAAACGACTGAATGACCTGAAACTTTGCAGACATATCCAAAATCACCTAACGAAGCTACTTCAACTATCGCAATTCTATTCTGACTCACAGATCATAATCTCACATATCGATCGGATTTCTAAAAATTCCAAACTTCGGCATTTCAAGCCTATATGAGCTACAAACCTCCAAAATACATTCTGAACGCGCTCCCAACCCCGAATCACCTAATGGAACCATCGGATTTCAGTTCCAAGGTCATCTTAACACTATTCTGAATATGGGCCATTTTCAACTATAAGGTTCTCATTTAGGGACTAAGTGTCCCAAAACACTCCAATTTCTAAAACCGAACATCCCGGCAAATCGTAATAGTAGAAATGAACTTAAGGGGAACAATTAATTAGGGATCGAGGCATAAATTTCAAAAACGAACGGCCGGGTCGTTACATCTTCCCACACTTAAACATTCGTTCATCCTCAAACGAGCATAGAAAACATACCTGAAGTGGTAAAGAGATGAGGGTACTAGCTGCACATATCCTGCTCGGTATCTCAAGTCACCTCCTCGCCCGGATGACCCCGCTACTGGACCTTCACTGAAGCGATGTTCTTTGATCTAAGCTTCCTGATTTGCTTGTCCAAAATGGCCACTGGCTCCTCAACATAAGACAAATCCTCGTCTAGCTGAACTAAAGTGAAATCCAACACGTGCGACGGGTCACCATGGTATCTCCGGAGCATAGAGACATGAAATACGGGATGGACTCCGGCTAGGCTGGGAGGTAAGGCCAGCTCAAAAGCAACCTCCCCAACATGCCTCAAAATCGCAAAAGGGCCAATGAATCTCGAACTCAGCTTCCCTTTCTTCCCAAACCTCATGACACCTTTTATGGGCGAGACACGAAGTAGAACCCTCTCGTCAACCATAAAAGCCACATCGCGAACCTTCTTGTTCGCATAACTCTTCTGTCTGGACTGGGCTGCACGAAATGTCACGACCCCAATCTCGATCGTGATGGCACCCAACACAACTGCTAGGCAAGCCCGACTATTTCCACTCTCATCCCGAGCATGAATCTCAACTCAATTACTTGAATATCATTATCAACAATAAAGCTAGGATCTTAACTAATAGATAGAAGTTAAATTGAATAATTTTCCCAATGACCTGGGGTCACGAGTCTAGAGCCTCTAAAAAAAATTGGATAACAATATCTGAACGAAATACTCAAGTCTGAAAGTATATATATAAATAAAATGGAATAAAAAGAGTAGCCAGGTCCTGCAAACGTCAAGCAGCTACCTTAACAACTCTGATAACAAGTAAGCTGGAATGCTCGTCCAAACCTCCTGTGTACTTGGATCCGCACACAAAGGTGCAGGGAGTAGGGATGAGTACTAAGTACTCAGTGAGTAAAAAGTATATAAAATAGCTGAAAGCAGGAAATCCACAAAATACCACAGAGAAATGCTAAAACTACAGTCCGATACCTACCACGAACTAACAACATCAGCAACCACAAATATCACAGGTAATTTATAATGCATGAATGCAATGCAATGCCAATGACTGCTATGGCGCGTAGCCCGATCCATTTAACGTCGACGGCGCTCACTGGGGTGTGTACAGACTCCTGAGGGGCTCCTTCAGACCAAGCACAATATTCATATCATCTGGTGCGGCGTGCAGCCCGATCCGTACTCAACCCACAACATGCATATGAGTCACACAACAATTCAATTTATTTATTTCCAGTTTCCAATTCATTAACAATGAAAAATACTTTAGTTTTATTTAATTTTCCAAGAACAGGTTACTTTGCATTTCATAACTGTGATTTCAATCCAGGACTGGGATCAATGATTTTACAAATCATGCTATCACATAGATATCTATCCCCTAAGGATACTACCGGTCGACACAAGGCCCCAATCATGACTTATAGCCCACATATATACTTAACACAATGTATGTTTCAACCGCCAATATAGTATTATTCAAAATCGGGATGAACCAGGTCTCAATCCCCAGTCATAATCAATCCCACACCTGCCATGGGGTGCGAGCCACGCCCTACTAGTGTCACAATGTGCTAAGCCAGGGTTTTGAAGTCTCAGGCTACCAAATACACTAACTACTCACCTCTAACCGGCCGTGGGCTCATCCGCGATGCCTTTTCCCTTCAAATTTGCTGCCTCGTGCGTCGAATCTAGTCAAAACAATAGTAAATACATAAATATGGGTCAAAAAAACATAACCCAATAAAAAATACTCGAAAAGTACTAAAAATCACGAAGTTGGCAAAACCCGAGCCCCGGCCCCACTTCTAAAAAAAAATCCAAAACTCACACCAACGGATTCCTCGTCTCACCACGAGTCCATACATATAAAGTACACGAAAATCGGAGTCCGTTTGGCCCCTCAAATTCCAACTTTAGACCTTCTTAGGTTTCAAACCCTAACCTCCAATTTTACCCCTTAAATCCTTGGGTTTTCAGTGTTTAATCTATGTTTTTACGTCATAACAACATAGTCCGAGTCTAAGAACTCTTACCTGATGAAATCCCTTGAATTCTCTCTTAAACATTGCCTCAGAAGCTTCTTCCCATTCCAAAATTGGAAGAAAACTCGACCTGCACATTATAGGTATACTTTTCAAGCGTTTTACTGCTCCCAATAGATTCCTTGTGAAATTATAATTAATTTAGGCTTTTGAATCACTCAATTTGACCTTATAATGAAGGAGATATGTAGGTTTTAATATTTACAAATAGTGCAGGTTTTTAATACGCCGTCAAGGGCAGTTTCATCATTAACCATAAAATCTGGGCAACCTTAGTAAAATGGCCACAAAATCCTCATACAATGTCCAAATTCGATGATTCTTTTTGCTACGGGTCCATAATTACGATATGGATCTAATGCTTCATTCAAAATAGTAATCATAGCTTATTTGATAAATATAATATCATTTATGCTTGAAGAAATGATGTCGAAGCATAAGAAAAACGAGCATAATGCAACCCAAACTTATCTGAAACTCCCCTGAGCTCCTCGGGACCGCATACAAACATATTAACATGTCACATATGATCATTCAAACTAAGTTGCACTCTCAAATAACCAAAACTAGCATCAAAACACCAAATTTACATCAGATTCAAGCCTAAGTTCTTCTAAAACATCCGAAACTTGCATTTAATCTAAAACCCGACCTAAACACCTCCGAATGACTTGAAACTTTGCAAGAATATCCAAAATCACCTAATGGAGCTATTTCAACTCTCGGAATTCCATTCCAACCCTCATATCAAAATTTAACATACCATCCGAAATTCGCCAAAATCCAACCTTAGCCAATTCAAACCTAATTCTACACCGGACCTCCAAATTCAATTCTGGTTGCTCTCCTAAGTCATTAATCATCCCCCGAAACTAGTCGAATCATCATAAATCCATTCCGATTCTTATAACTCATAAGTCAACATTCGGTTAACTTTTCCAAACTAACATTCTCATATAGAGACCAATTGCCTTATTTCTAACCAAACCCTATCCGAATTACTTCAAATTCTCCAAACATATATAACAAAACATATATAAGCATAAAACGGGGAAAACAGGGTGGTAACTCCCATGATGACGGGTCGGGTCGTTAGATCCTCCCCAACTTAAACAAACTCTAGTCTTCGAGCGTATCGAGAGTTGTTCTAGAAGCCAACCATTAGCTGAATGATCTTACCAACCATATATCCGGGGTGATCCCTCGTCACCCTATCTCGCATAGCACCGATAACACAATACAACTGAAATTTCACATTTCATTTAATCCATAAACCAAACCATAGAACCACGTCGCACTTTTTGAAAATCATACATAAGATCAGAAATTTACATATGTACTCAGAGTAAGCCCGGACTAGCTGTAATAACCTATACTTGCACCCTCAGGTGGAAACATATGATATACCACCTAAGCCAAATACTTGGAACCATAGCTTCTATTAACAGCAGTTGTCCTCAGCAACCAATTACCAGCAGAGAACCTCTTATTAGCTAGAGCCTTATTCCCACACTTTGCTATACTGCCAATGATGAATGAAACACACTATAAACCGTAATCATCTCTCTGATCAACTATTCATAAAACCACCCCTTAACTGATATCACAACAGATTTCCTGGTCAAACCTCGATATTATCCTCCTAACAAGCTGAGATAAAATCTGTCTATATTCATTAATGAACCCAACGACCACCTCGAATCCAACACCGCTCTAATACCAACTTGTCACGACCCCAATCTCGTTCATGATGGCGCCCAACACAACAGCTAGGCAAGCCCGACCATTTTCACTCTCATCCCGAGCATGAAGCTCAACTCAATTACTTGAATATTATTATCAACAATAAAGCTAGGATCTTAACTAATAGATAGAAGTTAAACTGAATAATTCTCCCAAAGACCTGTGGTCACAAGTCTCGAGCCTCTAAACAAAATTGGATAACAATATATGAAGGAAATACTTAAGTCTGAAAGTATATATATGAATAAGATGGAATAAGAAGAATAGCCAGGTCCTGCGAACGTCAAGCAGCTACCTCAACAACTCTGATAACTCTGGAAACAAGACTGCACAGCTGAACCTCCGGTGTACCTGAATCTGCACGCAAAAGTGCAGGGAGTAGGGATGAGTACTAAGTACTCAGTGAGCAAAAAGTATATAAAATAGCTGAAAGCAGGAAATCCATAGAATACCACATAGCAAAGCTAATACTATAGCCCGATACCTACCACGAACTAACAACAATAGCAAACCACAAATATCACAGGTAATGTACAACGCATGAATGCAATGCAATGCACATGACTGCTATGGCACGTAGCCCGATCCATTTAACGTCGACGGCGCTCACTGGGGTGTGTACAGACTCTAGAGGGGCTTCTTCAACCCAAGCGCAATATTCATATCATCCGCTACGGTGAGCAGCCCGATCCATACTCAATCCATAACATACATATGTGTCACACAACAGTTCAATTTATTTATTTCCAGGTTCCAATTCATTAACAATGAAAAATACTTTAATTTTTATTTAATTTTTCAGGAACAGGTGACTTAGCATTTCATAATACTGATTTCAAGCCAGGACTAAGATCAATGATTTTACAAATCATGTTATCATATAGATATCTATCCCCTAAGGATACTACAAGTCGGCATAAGGCCCCAATCATGGCTTATAGCCCACATATATACTTAACACAGTGTGCATTTCAACCGCTAATATAATATTATTCATAATCGGGATGAACCAGGTCTCAATCCCCAGTCATAATAAATCCCGCACCTGCCATGCAAGATAGGTTTATTTTATATTTTAAGTTTGTCTTATAATAACCTCCTAGTCCTATATTGTAACGACCCGACCGGTCGCTCTAGAAAATTACGCCCCAATCCCCAATTTAACTGTTCCCCTAAGTTATTTTCTGCTATTGTGGTTTGCCGGGAGAGTCGGTTCTGAAATTTGGAGCATTTTGGGACACTTAGTCCCTAAATGAGAGCTTTAAAGCTAGAAAATGGTCCGTAGCCAGAACAGTGTTAAGACGATCTTAGAACGGAAATCTGATGGTTCTATTAGCTCCGTTGGGTGATTTCGGGGTTGGGATCGCGTTCGGAATGTATTTTGGAGGTCCGTAGCTCAATTAGGCTTGAAATGCCGAAGGTTGAAATTTTGGCGAATCCGAACGATAGGTGAGATTTTCATCCGGGGGTCGGAATGGAATTCCGACAATTTCTGTAGCTTCGTTATGTGAATTTGGATATGTCCGCAAAGTTTCAGGGTCATTCGGACGTCGTTTGGTCGGGTTTTAGATCGAATGTGCAATTCGGAAAGTTTTAAGAAATTTAGGCTTGAATTTGATGTGAATTATGGGTTTTGATGTTGTTAGACGTGTTTTTATGATTGGAATAAGTTCGTATCATGTTTTGAAGTATGTTGGTGGTTTTTGTTGGAGTCCCGGGGGCCTTGGGGTGTTTTCGTATGGTTAAACGGGAGAAAACATGGAAATTGCAGGTTGAAGTATTCTGGTTCTGTCATTTTCGCCCCTGCGGAAATATGGGCGCGGAGGCGAGCCCGCGGAAGCGGACTGAGGAGCGCAGAAGCGCTTGTGCTCGCCGAAGCGGGTATTATTCCGCTGAGGCGGTGTCGCTGGTGCGAAAGGTGTTACGCAGAAGCGGTCTAGAGGCGGATTAAGGGGATCCGCAGGAGCGGAGGATTTATCGCCTCGTCGGGTCCGCAGAAACGGAATCTGGTGCGCAGAAGCGGAAATTCTCGCAAGAGCGGTTGTCCAATCGCGGAAGCGGACGCGCGGAAGCGGTCCTTTTCTCGCAGAAGCGGGATTGGCCAGTTAGGCCTGGGATCGCAGAAGCGACCAGTTGGTCGCGGATACGGGCTCGCAGGAGCGGAATTTTGTCCGCAGAAGCGGAAATCGCAGAGAGTTAATTATATCAGAAGTTAGAAAATTTCAGAAACATTCCAACATTTGGGGTCTCGGCTTAAGAGGCAATTTGGGCGATTTTGAAGAGAAATTCAAAGGGAATCATCAGGTAATCAACTAAGGACTTAAACTATAATTAGTATTGATAATATTATGCAATTATATCATAAAAATGGAGGAATTTGGGGTGATTCATGGAAGATTTAACCCTAGGCTTGAACTTTAGAAAATTAAGGTTTTGAGTGGGCAAATGGAGTCTGAATTTGATAAACTTTATATGCTTAGACTCGTATTGAGACAAGGGTTCCGAAAATATAACTTTCGTGATTTTTCGATAAGCGTACCAAAAGTCGGGTTTTGGCAACTTGTGGGTTTTGGTGTATTTTGAGTTATTTTGAGGTAATGCCCAATTGGCTTATTTTGATGTGATTCTATTGATTTTTATTAGATTCTACACTTGTGGAGGCCGACATTCGCGGCAAGAGAGTTGTTTCATAGCGGTTTTGTACCGGAATTGAGGTAAGTGGCTTGTCTAACTTCGTGTGGGGGACTTTCACCCCTAGGATATTATTGTGATACTATAAATGCCTTGTACGCGAGGTGACGGGCATGTACATGCGCTGGTTGTTGCACACATACTTTACTCAAAATGTTCAATGAGTGATATTCCTATTTTTAGCCGTTAAATTCGATATTCCTACCCGGTAGTAGTTAGAGAAGCATGATTAGATAGTATTTAAGTGTCTAGTTGCCTAATTGTCTTACTTGAGTTTTCTTGGTAATCGCCGGCGCCGTTTATCGGTGAAGTTATAGTTAAACATATTATATTTCTCTCTGTGTATTCCTTTACTTGCTGTGTTTGTGGACTGCAGGTTCAATTCCCGGAGATCACAGGGCTGTGGGTTCGATTCCCAGGAGATCCTGAGATTTATTGAGATGTGGACTACGGGTTCGATTCCCGAGATCCTAAGTTGTTGGTAGGGACTACGGGTTCGATTCCCGAGATCCTGAGTTATTGGAAGGGACTGCGGGTTCGATTCCCGGAGATCCTGAGTTATATTATTGAGACATGGGCTGCGAGTTCGATTCCCGAAGACCCAGAGGTACTGAGAATGGGACTGTGGGTTCAATTCCCACAGGTCCTGGATTTGTTTTATTGAGTTGGTTATTTGTTGTTAGCTTAATTATAGACAGTTGCAGTAATCATCTTATTGTTGTTATTTCGGAAATTATTATCATTTAAACTATTTATTTTTGTTATTATCATTATATTATTGTTTCTCAGTAGGGCCCTGACCTCCCTCGTCACTACTCCATCGAGGTTAGGCTTAGCACCTACTGAGTAGCGCCGTGGTGTACTCATGCTACTCTTCTGCACACTTTTGTTGTGCAGATCCAGGTACATCAGAGCAGGCTCGTGCTAGGTGATTCCGCAGCTTTCTGGGAGACTTCGAGGTATGATCTGCTACGTCCGCGGATCCGGAGGCTTCCCTTCTATTCTAGTAGTACTAGTTGACATTTTTCTTCATTTCGTTGTTAGATACTCTTTACACATAGAGCCACAGTTGTATATTCTCTTTTAGTCTGTGTTACCGTGGGGTTCCGGATCTTGGTAGTGTTATATTTACTGTGTGACGGATGTATGTGCCAAGCGGCATGGATTACATATCTTTTTATGCTATTTTTTCGCTGTTTCTTATTTAGGTATTTATAACTTGTATATTCCGCAACGTGTTAGGCTTACCTAGTCGTGGGGACTGGGTGCCATCACGACATGTTCATAATTGGTGAACTAGGGTCGTGACAAGTTGGTATCAGAGCTCTAGGTTCATAGGAGTCACGGGACACAGACCGGTTACTTAGAGTCTCGTTGATCGATACGGAGACATCTGTATTTATCTACGAGGGGCTATGTAACTGTTTAGGAAACTCTTTATTTATTTTGGATTCCTTGTCGTGCAACATTTTTGACATCAAAAATCTAAACTATTGCTTTCTATTCTCTCACAGATGGTGAGGACACGATCTACTCGCGATGATCAGGTACCCGCGCCCCCTGTTGCTGCCGTCAGAGGCTGGGGCCGAGGTAGAGGACGAGGACACGCCCGAGGTGTAGCCACAGCACCCGCGCGCGCTGCCGCTGAGGTGCCACAAGTAGACCAGGTTGGAGCGCAGGCACCTGATACACCGACTACAGCTGCTACTACTCCAGCACTACAGGAGACCCTGGCCCAGTTCATGAGTATGTATACCACTTTAGCTCAGGCAGGATTGCTTCCTCTCGTCGCAGCTACATCTCAGGCCGGGGGAGGGGCCCAGACTCCCGCAGCCGTTACACCGGAGCAGCGTGTGCCAGTGGGACAGGTTCCATATGTTTTGGTTATGCCTCCTATCGCCCCAGCACAGCCCGGAGGTAGACCAGCTGCCTCTGAGGATGAGCAGCGTAGATTGGAGAGGTTCAAGAAATATGACCCTCCAGTGTTTAGTGGTTTGGCTTCAGATGATGAATTGGGTTTTCTAGAAGAGTGTCATCGTATTCTTCATACTATGGGGATTGTGGAGACCGGCGGGGTTTCCTTCACTACTTTTCAGTTTCGTGGGGTCGTTTATGATTGGTGGCGCACGTATGAGTTGGATAGTCCAGAGGAGTCTGCTTCATTGACTTGGACGCAGTTTTCAGATCTATTTTTGAGGGAGTTTGTTCCACAGAGCCTTAGGGATTCTTGGCGCTCGGAGTTTGAGCGGCTGCGACAGGGCTCCATGTCAGTATCGGAGTATGCTATCAGTTTCACCCGTCTAGCCAGGCATGCATCGACTTTGGTAGCCACGGTTCGGGAGAGAGTGCATAGATTTATTGAGGGTCTTGTTCCGCCTATCCGTTCCAGCATGGCCAGAGAGCTGGAGACAGATATATCTTATCAGCAGGCAGTTAGCATTGCCAAGAGGATCGAGAGTATGCTCCCTAGAGAGCGGAGAGAGAGAGAGGCCAAGAGGTCTCGTGAGTCGGGCCATTTCTCTGGTGCCCGCACTTCATCAGCCGGTCATTTTGGCAGGAGTTATTCCGGCCGACCAGTTCATTCAGCATTGCCCGCAGCCGGTAGTACTCCAGGTCTTCCAGCACCTCAGGAGCCTTATTATGCTCCCCCAGTTTCTAATGCACCTCCTGCGCGGGGTCCTTCCAGGGGTCAGACTAGTGGGGGTGAGCCCGGTCAGTCACAGCCACCGCGTCCTCCCAGAGCTTGTTTTGAGTGCGGGGATACTCGCCACCTGGTTAGGGAGTGCCCCACGCGTAGGAGAGGAGCCCCTCATCAGTCATCACAGCATCCGCGTGGTTCTCAGGGCCAGCAGGCTATCATTCCAGCTCCAGCTGCTATTCCACCTGCCCAGCCAGCCAGGGGCGGGGGTCAGGGTTCTAGAGGCCGCCCTCGAGAGGGGGGACAGGCCAGATTCTATGCTATTCCTGATCGCGCCGCGGCTGTCGCATCTGACTCTGTTATCACAGGTATTATTCTGGTTAGTCACAGGGAGGCATCGGTTCTATTCGACCCTGGTTCCACTTTTTCATATGTGTCTTCTTACTTTGCTTCTTATATGGGTGTGCCTCGGGATTCTTTGAGTGCCCCCATTTATGTTTCCACTCCGGTGGGCGATTCCTTGGTTGTGGACCGTGTGTATCAGTTGTGTTTGGTTACCATTTGTGGTTTTAAGACCAGAGCGGATCTATTGTTGGTCGGGATGGTTGATTTTGATATTATTCTGGGCATGGACTGGTTGTCGCCCCATTATGCTATTCTTGATTATCACTCCAAGACCGTGATGCTGGCTATGCCAGGCATTCCACGTATTGAGCGGAGTGGTACTCTAGATCACACCCCTAGCCGTGTTATTTCTTTTCTCAGAGCTCAGCGTATGGTTGAGAAGGGGTGTGCTGCTTATCTAGCCTATGTGCGGGACGTCGGTATTGACACTCCCTCTATTGATTCTGTTCATGTGGTACGTGACTTTGCTGATGTATTTCCAGCTGATCTTCCAGGCATGCCGCCCGACAGAGATATTGACTTTGCTATTGACTTGTTGCCGGGCACTCAGCCCATTTCTATTCCACCGTACCGTATGGCTCCTCCTGAGTTAAAGGAGTTGAAGGATCAGTTACAGGAGTTATTGGGCAAGGGTTTTATTCGACCCGAGTGTTTCGCCTTGGGGTGCTCCTGTATTGTTTGTGAAGAAAAAGGACGGTTCTATGCGTATGTGTATTGACTATCGTCAGCTGAACAAGGTTACAGTGAAGAACCAGTATCCTTTGCCCCGTATTGATGATTTATTTGACCAGCTACAGGGCGCACAAGTGTTTTCTAAGATTGATTTGCGCTCTGGGTATCACCAGCTGAAGATTCGGGAGCCAGATATCCCGAAGACTGCCTTCAGGACCCGGTATGGTCACTATGAGTTCCTCGTGATGTCTTTTGGGCTGACTAATGCCCCAACAGCCTTTATGCATTTGATGCACAGTGTGTTCAGGCCTTATCTGGACTCGTTCGTGATTGTCTTCATTGATGATATTCTAGTATATTCTCGGAGCCGGGAAGAGCACGAGCAGCATTTGAGGATAGTGCTTCAGATTCTGAGGGAGAAGCAACTTTATGCCAAGTTCTCTAAATGTGAATTTTGGTTGAGTTCAGTAGCATTTTTGGGCCACGTGGTGTCGAGTGATGGTATTCGAGTAGATCCGAGGAAGGTGGAGGCCGTGCAGAGTTGGCCCAGACCCTCCTCCGCTACTGAGATTCGCAGCTTCCTTGGTTTGGCGGGCTATTATCGTCGTTTCGTATAGGGGTTCTCTTCAATTGCAGCACCAATGACCAGATTGACCCAAAAGGGTGCCCCTTTTTAGTGGACAGATGAGTGTGAGGCGAGCTTTCACAAGCTCAAGACAGCTTTGACTTCGGCCCCTATATTGATGTTGCCTATAGGTTCGGGGTCCTATACAGTATATTGTGATGCCTCACGAGTTGGACTCGGTGCAGTATTGATGCAGGACGGTAGGGTGATTGCCTACGCGTCCAGACAGCTGAAGGTGCATGAGAAGAATTACCCTGTTCATGATTTGGAGCTAGCTACCATTGTTCACGCCTTGAAGATTTGGCGTCATTATTTATATGGGGTTCCTTGTGAGATCTACACTGATCACCGGAGCTTGCAGCACTTGCTTAAGCAGAAGGACCTGAATATGCGTCAGAGGAGATGGTTGGAGCTACCGAAGGACTATGATATTACTATTCTCTATCACACAGGCAAGGCCAATGTGGTTGCCGATGCCTTGAGTCGCCAGGTGGAGAGCTTGGGGAGTTTGGCATATCTGCCAGCTTCAGAGAGATCTATGGCGATCGATGTTCATGCTTTGGCCGGGCAGTTTGTTAGATTGGACCTTTCGGAGCCTACCCGGGTTCTGGCCTCTGTGGTTTCTCGGTCTTCTCTATTTGATCGCATCAGATAACGGCATTTTGATGACCCTTATTTGCAAGATCTTCAGGACAAGGTTCAGCGTGGTGATGCTCGAGACGTCACCATCGGGGATGATAGAGTGATGAGGATGCAGGGGCATATTTGTGTGCCCAATGTAGATGATCTTCAAGAGCTGATTCTAGCAGAGGCCCATAGCTCGGGGTATTCCATCCATCCGGGTGCCGCGAAGATGTATCAGGACTTGAGGCATCATTATTGGTGGAGGCGGATGAAGAAGGATATAGTTGACTATGTTTCTAGGTGCCTCAACTGCCAGCAGGTGAAGTATGAGCATCTGCGTCCGGGTGGGTTAATGCAGCAGATTGAGATCCCAGAGTGGAAATGGGAGCGCATCACCATGGACTTCGTATCTGGACTTCCACGGACTATGAGGAAGTTTGATTCCATTTGGGTTATTGTGGATCAGCTGACCAAGTCCGCCCATTTCATACCTGTGTGCACCAGTTACTCATCGGAGCGGTTGGCGGAGATCTACATCAGGGAGATAGTCCGGTTGCATGATATTTCAGTTTCCATCATTTCAGACAGAGGCACTCAGTTTACTTCACTGTTCTGGAGAGCCGTGCAGCAGGAGTTAGGTACTTGAATGGAGTTGAGCACAACATTTTACCCCCATACGGATGGACAGTCCGAGCGCATAATTCATATTTTGGTGGATATGCTCCGTGCGTGCATAAATTGAGTTTGGAGGTTCATGGGATCATTTCTTGCCACTGGCGGAGTTTGCTTATTATAACAGCTATCAGTCCAGCATTTAGATGGCGCCGTGTGAGGCCCTATATGGTAGGAGGTGTAGGTCCCTCATGGGTTGGTTTGAGCCAGACGAGGCCAGGCTGCTAGGTACTTAGATAGCCCATGATGCAATGGACAAGGTCAAGGTAATTCAGGACAGACAACATGCAGCCCAGTCCAGACAGAAGAGTTATGCGGACAAGAAGGTTCGCAATGTGGCTTTTATGGTCGACGAGCGGGTTCTACTTCGGGTCTCACCCATGAAGGGCGTCATGAGGTTTGGGAAGAAAGGGAAGCTAAGTTCGAGATTCATTGGCCCTTTTGGGATTTTGAGGCATGTTGGGGAGGTTGATTATGAGCTGGCCTTACCCCCCAGCCTAGCCGGAGTTCACCCCGTATTTCATGTCTCCACGCTCCGGAGATACCATGGTGACCCGTCACATGTGTTGGATTTCACTTATGTTCAGCTAGACGAGGATCAGTCTTACGTTGAGGAGCCGTAGCCATTCTAGACAGGCAAGTCGGGAAGCTAAGGTCAAAGAACATCGCTTTAGTAAAGGTTCAGTGGCGGGGCCAGCCGGTCGAGGAGGCGACTTGGGAGACCGAGCAGGATATGCGCAGCCAGTACCCTCATCTTTTCACTACTCCATGTATGTTTTCTATGCTCGTTCGAGGACGAACGAATCTTTTAAGTGTGGGAAGATGTAACGACCCGACCGGTCGTTCTAGAAAATTACACCCCAATCCCCAATTTAACTATTCCCCTAAGTTCTTTTCTGCTATTGTGGTTTGCCGGGAGAGTCGGTTCTGAAATTTGGAGCATTTTGGGACACTTAGTCCCTAAATGAGAGCTTTAAAGCTAGAAAATGGTCCGTAGCCAAAACAGTGTTAAGACGATCTCAGAACGGAAATCTGATGGTTCCATTAGCTCCGTTGGGTGATTTCGTGGTTGGGAGCGCGTTCGGAATGTAGTTTGGAGGTCCGTAGCTCAATTAGGCTTGAAATGCCGAAGGTTGAAATTTTGGCGAATCCGAACGATAGGTGAGATTTTGATCCGGGGGTCGGAATGGAATTCCGACAATTTCTGTAGCTTCGTAATGTGATTTTGGATATGTTCGCAAAGTTTCAGGTCATTCGGACGTCGTTTGGTAGGGTTTTAGATCGAATGTGCAATTCGGAAAGTTTTAAGAAATTTAGGCTTGAATTCGATGTGAATTATGGGTTTTGATGTTGTTAGACGTGTTTTTATGATTGGAATAAGTTCGTATCATGTTTTGGAGTATGTTGGTGGTTTTCGTTGGAGTCCCGGGGGCCTTGGGGTGTTTTCGTATGGTTAAACGGGAGAAAACATGGAAATTGCAGGTTGAAGTATTCTGGTTCTGTCATTTTCGCCCCTGCGGAAATATGGGCGCGGAGGCGAGCCCGCGGAAGCGGACTGAGGAGCGCAGAAGCGCTTGTGCTCGCCGAAGCGGGTATTGTTCCGCTGAGGCGGTGTCGCTGGTGCGAAAGGTGTTACGCAGAAGCGGTCTAGAGGCGGATTAGGGGGATCCGCAGGAGCAAAGGATTTATCGCCTCGGCGGGTCCGCAGAAACGGACCACTGATCGCAGAAGCGGGAAGTCTCGCAGGAGCGGTTGTCCAATCGCGGAAGCGGACGCGCGGAAGCGGTCCTTTCTCGCAGAAGTGGATTGGGCCAGCCAGGCCTAGGCTTCGCAAAAGCGACAAAATGTCGCGGAAGCGGATCCGCAGAAGCGGAATTTTGTCCGCAGAAGCGGAAATCGCAGAGAGTTAATTATATCATAAGTTAGAAAATTTCAGAAACATTCCAACATTTGGGGTCTCGGCTTAAGAGGCGATTTGGGCGATTTTGAAGAGAAATTCAAAGGGAATCATCAGGTAATCAACTAAGGACTTAAACTATAATTAGTATTGATAATATTATGCAATTATATCATGAAAATGGAGGAATTTGGGGTGATTCATGGAAGATTTAACCCTAGGCTTGAACTTTAGAAAATCAAGGTTTTGAGTGGGCAAATGGAGTCCGAAATTGATAAACTTTATATGCTTAGACTCGTATTGAGACAAGGGTTCCGAAAATATAACTTTCGTGATTTTTCGATAAGCGTACCGAAAGTCGGGTTTTGGCAACTTGTGGGTTTTGGTGTATTTTGAGTTATTTTGAGGTAATGCCCAATTGGCCTATTTTGATGTGATTCTATTGATTTTTATCAGATTCTACACTTGTGGAGGCCGACATTCGCGGCAAGAGAGTTGTTTCATAGCGGTTTTGTACCGGAGTCGAGGTAAGTGGCTTGTCTAACTTCGTGTGGGGGACTTTCACCCCTAGGATATTATTGTGATACTTTAAATGCCTTGTACGCGAGGTGACGGGCGTGTACATGCGCTGGTTGTTGAACACATACTTTACTCAAAATGTTCAATGAGTGATATTCCTGTTTTTAGTTGTTAAATTCGATATTCCTACCCGGTAGTAGTTAGAAAAGCATGATTAGATAGTATTTAACTGTCTAGTTGCCTAATTGTCTTACTTGAGTTTTCTTGGTAATCGCCGGCGCTGTTTATCGGCGAAGTTATCGTTAAGCATATTATACTTCTCTCTGTGTATTCCTTTACTTGTTGTGGTTGTGGACTGCGGGTTCGATTCCCGGAGATCCTGAGATTTATTGAAATGTGGACTGCGGGTTCGATTCCCGGAGATCCTGAGATTTATTGAGATGTGGACTACGGGTTCGATTCCCGAGATCCTAAGTTGTTGGTAGGGACTACGGGTTCGATTCCCGAGATCCTGAGTTATTGGTAGGGACTGCGGGTTCGATTCCCGGAGATCCTGAGTTATTGAGATATTATTGAGTCATGGGCTGCGGGTTCGATTCCTGGAGACCCAGAGGTACTGAGAATGGGACTGTGGGTTCAATTCCCACAGGTCCTGGATTTGTTTTATTGAGTTGGTTATTTGTTGTTAGCTTAATTGTAGACAGTTGCAGTAATCATCTTATTGTTGTTATTTCGGAAATTATTATCATTTAAACTGTTATTTTTGTTATCATCATCATATTATTGTTTTCTCAGTAGGGTCCTGACCTTCCTCGTCACTACTCCATCGAGGTTAGGCTTGGCACTTACTGAGTACCGCTCGTGGTGTACTCATGCTACTCTTCTGCACACTTTTGTTGTGCAGATCCAGGTACATCAGAGCAGGCTCGTGCTAGGTGATTCCGCAGCTTTCGGGAGACTTCGAGGTATGATCTGCTACGTCCGCGGATCCGGAGGCTTCCCTTCTACTCTAGTAGTACTAGTTGACATTTTTCTTCATTTCGTTGTTAGATACTCTTTAAACATAGAGCCACAGTTGTATATTCTCTTTTAGTCTGTGTTACCGTGGGGTTCCGGATCTTGGTAGTGTTTTATTTACTGTGTGACGGATGTATGTGCCAAGCGGCATGGATTACATATCTTTTTATGCTATGTTTCCGCTGTTTCTTATTTAGGCATTTATAACTTGTATATTCCGCAACGTGTTAGGCTTACCTAGTCGTGGGGACAGAGTGCCATCACGACATGTTCACAATTGGTGAACTAGGGTCGTGACATATATAAAGTAGGCCTTGTATAGTTTGCTTTCTTGTCATATCTTGCCCTGTTTTTTACTACTGTGGTATCAGAGCCAGCCCATCCTTTCGGAGGGAGGAACAATTTACTAAATATGTCTGAGTCATTTCCATCATCCCCTTCTTCTTCTCTTGCAAAAATGAATATGTCTCCTACTTTACATAAAACCTGGTCCAAAAAATATGATTACCTCTATGAAGTAGATATCCTACCCGATGGACAAAAAGTATCTTCCACCGAATTACCTCTCATAAACCCTTATTCAGTGTTTGCCAAAAAATCCCTTGCACCCTGGACCCAAATTCGTTCCTTATTCCAACATAGACCAAAAGGAGTCAAAGAATATGTTGCTGCCTCAAAACTTGACCAGCACCCTATTCTTGCCACTCGAGAGGAACAATTTATCACCCTTCAAATACCAGACGATTTTCCTAGGCAATGGAGAGCTCATGGTTTTACCCATATCCATTTTGGTGCCATCCGAATCGCTTTAACATATCACGAAGAAAAGGTCAGCCTGTTGTAGCTCGACTTTCTCTTCTAGATACACGATATTTAGAGTACCAACATACAAACTTGGGTACTGCTAAAGTTACCTTGAATATTGGAATTGTCTTCATAACTATCTTTCCAAATTTCAACGTGTCCTTTATGACCCGTACCTAACCGAAGCCCTAAAAATCCAAGTCCAAATCCAAGGAGCCCCACAAGCCAAAGATTCTATCCAAGCAACCCTTCACCACCAAATGGCATGGCGAGTCCAAAATCATGCCATGGATCTTTGTCTACCCGGAGGAGAAAATGCTTTGCTTTTAAATATTGATGCTACCAAAGGAAACACTATGTGCACCCAAATACCTAGACAAATTTTCAGAGATGAACTTGTCAAAATCTTTCCTGATTCATGGATCACAAATTATGAGAAGCTAAAAGAATCAGAGGAATCTCTGCAGTCTGGTGAACCAACTTTTACCAAAAGAAGTGACAAAACTGTTTGCATAAGCTTTGACCATTCCCATATCAAAAAACCAAATAAAACCATCTTTTCTTGCTAAATAATCCAACCCAAAGATATAACATACACTTACCCAGAACCCGATGGAGAATTCTTATGGAATATACAAAGCATCATGGAAGAACATGACTGGTGCCAATATTTTGACAAAGAAGGGAAAAGAAAGTGGTGGTTCAAATGCCCTTTCACTGGACACTGCCCATGGGATCTCGGTTGCACCTGCCAACATTGTATAGAAGATCCAGTTGAAGAATATGATGAACACCACCAGCGCAAATCTAAATCCAAGAAAAAATGAAAAATTACTGAAGGAGAATTTCGGGCCATATATGAGAATAAAGATCCTTCGATTGGCTCATTAAGCCGTCCAGGTAAATATGAATTTCGTGTCAGTTACAAACCCCAAGAATGGCCGAAACTACCTAAAAAATTCACCCCTGGCTGGGAGGATAGTGAAACCATGCCCAAATTCGAACCAAGATCATCTCACACCCCAAAACACAAAAAACCACCTAAACCCCAAACTCCATCAACCCAAAGGTCCACACACCCAAAAATATTCATGATGAGCTCTTCAAGTTCAAGTCACTCCCAAGATTTTCCTCTACTTCAACCTTTTGAAAAGGAGGGTATCAACCATGCTCCAAAAATCCCCCAAAATAACATAGTACTACCGTCTGGAGAAAAAACCCCAACAAGTGATATTGAAGCAACAATGAACTGGCAATCAGAAAATTCCATCTGCCAGAACAAAGTGCTCAATAATATTGGCAACACCATAAAAATGTGGCCCATGCACAAAACAAGTTGATGAGCAAAGTGGAAACAATTGAGAAAAAGATGGAGCAGTCATCGTCTCAGCATGCAGGACTGATCAAAGCCTTGGAATTAAGTTTGGCAAATTTACAATATGAGATTTGTCCGCCAGGAACTTCACTTCTCCAATGTTTCCAACAACAACAACAGGAGACAATTTCTATCAAAGAACAAATTCAGCTTCTGAGAAACGATCACTATGAGCCAAAAAGAACCCCAGCATTCCCTTCAAAACCTACCTTCTTCCCCATGTCATCACAAGCATATTCACCACCCAAATTAGATTATACCTTTTCTACCTTTCCATCAACCTCACAAAATCCAATCTCTTTCACCCGACCAACAAAAGAAGAAAATGATTTTGATATCACATAAATGTTTTGGGAAAGGAAAGACGCCCTTGCATCAAAGAAACAAACCAAGAAAAGGCGAGACCAAGGAGAAAGTTCAAAATGATCGAATCCTTAAAATCTGATGATTTCCAACCAGAAGGCTCCGGACCTCTATGTCTCCTAACCAAGGTACATATCAGAAGAAGATACCCCATGGTCAAAATCGCTAAACTCATCAGAAGACGAATCCATAGAAGATAGCTCTCAAGCAAGCAATGAATCCACAACGAACTCTACCGAAGAAGATGATCCCACAATATTTGTGAACCAACCAAGAGATCCAGAAATATCTGAAGTAGATGATGAACAGGAAGGCATGACAGATGAACCAAACCTAGAAAGAAGATATGATCCTATGGCGTCAAAGCCAGTTGGAACTGGTTTCCACACTTTCACCTTAGATGATGTCAAGGTTTCAAAATGGCCTCAACGGATCCAAGACTTCTATACTTGGACGGTGACCAGAAATTTGGTGGAGCGAGAAAAGTATATCATCCTTTCAGAACTCACTTCACGATTCTCAGGAATCCTCAGAGACTAGTGGAATGCACTTGGAATTCAAGACAAAAATGCTTATCTTACTTCCCAGGATTTTGCCTTCAACATCAGAATCCTACATGAAATTTTTTGTGGAGATGCTGGCCAAAGACAGGAGAAAATGCGGAGGCAACTCTTCGAGATGCAGTGTGTGTCATTCGATAGAAACGACATTGATAGACATTTTCAAAAAATGGTAAAGATATACTTCGAGATTGGAGGTGATATCAATCTGAAGCAAGCCTTTGTATCTTCTCTTCCAAAATTGCTGGCTAGTCGAACCATGACCATCATTGAAGAAAAGTTCCAGTCCATAACCATCCCACAAATTGGTTACATCAGGCAAGCTATTTTCATTGCATTGTATGATATCTATATGAAGCGCTCTGCCCTAAAACAAATTATCCAACACAATCCAGTGCTTGACAAAGCATGCCGCAAATCTGATCTGGTCACCAGATCGGGATGTTCTTGCCACACATATAGGCGAAGGAGAGAATTCAAAAGGTTCAAATGGAAAAGAATTCCAGACGAAAAATCAAGGTCCAAGAGACGCACAAAATATTTTAGACGGAGAAGGCCAGGAAATTTTCACAAAAAGAATAGGTGTTTTATCTGCCATAAGATTGGACATTTTGCTAAAAACTATCCATAATCAAGAAGGTTTGTCAAACTCATTCAAGATATTGAAGATTACACTGGTATACATCTCGGAAATGAGGAGGACCTTGAATCTATATTCTCTATGGATGATGAACCTAATGAAGAAACTCTATTCTCCCTTGATATCTATGAAGATCAAGGCAATTACCAAATCTCAGAACCAATGATCGAGGCTAGAGAGGAGATCAATGCTCTTACTGTTGTTCCTTAAGTAGAACTCAAAATCTATTCATCCAAGTGGGATAAACCAACTCGAGTAATTGCTTTCATCGATACCGGAGCTGCTTCCTCACTTATAAATCCAACTGTTTTCCCTGAAGATCAATGGGTACCACATTTTAAGGATTTCAACACTGCATCAAATGCGATCCTGACCACAAATATCATTACAAAGCACCTGATCACCATTGAGTTCTTCCCAGGATTGAAATACAGGACGAAGCTGTTAGGATCTGATGTACCAGGAAAAGATCTTATTATTGGATTCGACATTTACAGACAGCTTAGAGATCAGCTCCAGATCAAGGCTAATGGGATTGCTTTTAAAAAGCAGTTCAGGCCTTATTCTGAGATCACGAGTTTATTCCAAATCACTAAGGATGAACAGATCAAGGAGGTCAAGCAAAATCTTATTGAACAATCATGTGCCGATTCCCATAAGGACTTCATCCCCGATCAGGATTTTGGTAATTAGGAATCCACCCTGAAGAAAGACCCAAAACAGGATTTTGCATCCCCGATCATCACTTCCAGTGGAAAGTTATGCCCTTCGGGTTGAAAACTGCACCTTCTTTATTCCAAAAAGCCATGATAAAAATATTCCAACCCATCCTCCATACCTCTCTAGTTTACATTGATGACATCCTGTTATTTAGTGTGACATTTGAAGAACATATCAACTTGCTTCGTCAGTTTGAGGCATTGGTAACATAATACGGGATCATGCTCTCAGCAAAAAAGATGGTTCTTGCTCAAAAGGAAATTGATTTTCTTGGAATGCATTTTGTCCAAGGTGAATATAGTCCAGGACCACATATATGTCAGGAACTACTCAAGATTTCCGGATACCAACTTCACAACAAAGCAGATCCAACAATTTCTTGGCATAATAAATTATGTAAGAGATTTTATCCCAAATATTTCTACATACATTTCTCCACTTACAAAGATGCTAAATAAAAATGCTCCTCCATGGGGAAAGAAACAAGATGAAGCAGTCAAGGAAATAAAGGAGATTTCTAAAATTGTCAAGTCCCTCTATATCCCTTCAGATGGTAAGAAGATATTGCAGACAGATGCCAGCAATGAATATTGGAGTGCTGTTCTATTTGAAGAAAAAGATGGCCAGAGGAAAATATGCAGATATGCCAGTGGAAAGTTTAAAGATGTCGAGCAACATTATCACTCCACTTTCAAGGAAATTCTTACAGTAAAGAATGGAATCAAGAAATTCAATTTCTTCCTTATTCATACAGAATTCCTGATTGAAATGGATATGAAGGCCTTCCCGAAGATGATTCATCTAAATGCAAAAATTATTCCCAATCCTCAGATTCTCAGGTGGGCTCAATGGTTCTCTCCATACAAGTTTCAAGTCAAGCTTCTAAAAGGAAAGGATAATATTCTCGCAGATTTTCTGTCCCGACCGGAAGAATTCTCAAGGAAATTTTCCCCAGCAAAACTGAAGTCAAAGAAAAAGCTAATCAGTCACATCTTTATGTTTTCCAGTTTACCAGGAACATGTTCATTAAAGCCAATAGATCATCCACCAGAATTGTTCAACCTCATGGATCCCTTTGATCCGTCAATTATTATTGAAGAAGAACTTATTATGAGCTCCAGGTTTTCTAACAACATGGAGGATCTATTCTCAAGCCATACGGAGTGAATCCAGAATATCCGTTCTGCCATATATTGATAGCTCAAGCCAAGGATTTTCCACAAAAACTATTATGGTTTTTACGGTACCTATGCCATCAGTATTATATTTTCATGGAATTCAAATGCAACGTATTCAAAGATTTTGATAACATTGCACCAGCTCTTAAAATATTTTTGCAATAGTTCAACCTAGAAGATACTTGATTAAATGTTTCAGTGATTCCTACACAGCGAAGGTGTTCATGTTTCATAGGCCAGTAAAGATTATTAATGGAAAAGTCCAGGCACAAGCAGAAGCATCATTTTGGTGGAAATTTCCCGTGTCCATTTTATCAATGGAAGAAGAATATAGCAAGGCACAAAGAATCCTTTTTTAACAAAATAGATGCATTCCGAAAGAAATATGGCCAAAAGATTGGGCAAGTTGGAATTATACAAGTAGTCATCCTCACTGGGAAAGAGTCCGAGCCTGCAGCAAAAGAATACCAAACTCCATACGAAGTCATCCAAGAAAAGATCACTCAAGACATTTCCAGATTAAGGCAGAGGATTACATCTTTCAATACAAAAGAGAAAGAGCATAGTGAAGAAGGGCCGTCAAATTCCAGGCGTTACTACACAAGGTCATTGAAAAGATGCCTAGAAGACAACCCTAGAATCATCGAGGGATAATTACTTGATTCCCTAATAATCCCACCATAATCCTAAATTAGCCACCAAAAAACCCTCAAAAACATCCTACCCATGTTAAGACAAATTTTCCACATCTTTCCATATTATCCGGGTCCCGCTTCAACTTGTTTTCACATGTTTAGACATGCCTACACATGCTTTGTCACGTGCATCATCATACTTTCACATGGCGTCACATGCTCCCACGTACTTTCACATGTTACACCATGTATACTTCACCTGTTTCACATGTTTTCAGTTGTTTTTTAGTTGTTTGCCTAAAGTCCTTCACATGTTTAGAAGGACCCACTTGTAAGATAAGTTTACCATGTAAGATAGGTTTATTTTATCTTTTAAGTTTGTCCTGTAATAACCTCCTAGTCCTATATAAAGGAGGCCTTGTAGTACTGGTAAGATCATCTAGCAATCATCTTGTAAACCTTGAAAAATCCTTTGTGAAATACTACTTATGAGTGCTTTCTAAATTTCTCTCTTGTTCTTTCTTTCGAATGGATGGAAAGGCCGGTCCATGTATGGAAAATAGAGTAAGTATACTGTAAGAAAGTTAGCTTATTATAGTACAAAAGTTTTCTGAGTTATAAACATCTAACGTTGGTTATAGTACAAAAGTTTTCCAAGTTGTGTAGCTTGGCAAGCCGTCCCTTATGGGTTGTTGAAGCTAGCCCCGTTTGTAGGAAAACTTTTGAGACTATTAACAAATTAATTGTTTGTGTAGCTTGGCAAGCCGTCCCTTACGGGTTGTTGAACCCAGCCCCTTTTGTAGGGAAACTTTCGTATCTATGGTGTAGTTTGCTGTCACGACCCGGATATTCCCCCAACATCGGGATCGTGATGGCGCCTACTCGTGGTAGCTATGCAAGCCTCTTTATTCACACTATCCTATTTTTAACAATATCTCATATTCAATTTAACAACCAAACCATAACCTTAATTTAACAAGTGCGGAAGACTTTATAAAAATAGAAATAAGTAGTTTCAAGGTAACTGATACTGAAATCCTCTACCCAAGACGTGGAGTCACCAACTCACGAACTACTACATGAATACTACACATAAAGGTCTGAAAGAAATATAACATAATCTGTTTGTCTCGAACAAGGAGACTACAGCTAATAACATAATAAAAGGAAGAGACGTCGGGCCTGCGGACGCCTGCAAGCTACCTCGGTCTCAAATATGATCAACTTCCACGCGAAAGATCTACCGCTGCTGCTCCTGATCGAAACCTGGACCTGTGCAAAAACGCACAGAAGTGCAGTATCAGCACAACCGACCCCATGTGCTGGTAAGTGCCCTGGCCTATCCCGGCAAAGTAGTGACAAGCCTAGGACCAGACACCCACATAAACCTATGCAGTTCTATATATATGTGTACCACAAGATAATGAGAAATAACCAAGTAACAACACAATAAGGAATATCAAGTAACAACTCAACAATTAACAACAGTTAATAAGTCCACAAGGAAAATAAAGTATAATGGAAGATAAAACAGGTAATATCAAGTCAAGGAATGGCAAGTAGTTGCACGGCATCACCCTTCGTGATTTTGCTCTCATCCTCACCAAATAAGCATATAAAGTGCATGGCATCACCCTTCGTGCTTTTACTCTCATCCTCACATCCATGGTACGACATGATCTTTCGTACATGGTTTATTAACAAGGCACGGCATGATCCTTCATGCATAATCAATAAAACATGGCACGGCATTAACCTTCGTGCATAATCAATATCACGGCACGACATTAACCTTCGTGCATAATCAATAACAAGGCACGACATTAACCTTCGTGCATAAATAATAAGTCAAGGCACGGCATCACCCTTCGTGCATTATCACTCTTCCTCACCCAAATAACAATCACAGTTAAGGGCAAGGAATGAGAACAACAAATCATGAACCATCCCCGCAAGGGACACAATAATCATTTCAACAAAGTCCCGGCAAGGGCAATCAATAGCAATTCTACAACCCGGCAAGGGTTCAGCAATTTATCTTCAAATATGTCTCACAACAAGTATTAACAACGACTCACGGTCATACTAGACGCCAGTGTATGGATGCTCGTCACCACAGCCCATACACCACACTCGATCATATAGCACATAACATATAATCCTGTTCCCTCAAGCTAGAATAGAACAAACACTTACCTCGAATGTTTACGAACAATTCAATCCGTGGCAATGCCTTTTCCTTTCAAATTTGGCTCCAATCCAATTGTATCTATACACAATTGATTTAATATCATCAATACTACTCAACAAACTAATTCATATGGTCAATTACAATTTTTACAACATTCTGCCCGGAATAGTGAATATCGACCCTGGGCCCACATGGTCGGAACTCAAGGTTCGGACTAAAATCTGGTTACCCATTCCCCCCACGAGTTTAAATATATGATTTGTTTCAAAATCGGACCTCAATTCGAGGTCCAATTACCCAATTCATGAAAAACCCTATATTCTACCAAAAACAAGAAATTCTACCATGAAAACCTTTGATTTTTATTGAAAAACATGTTTAAAGTTGTTAGGAATTGAAAGAATTAAGTAAAAATTGACTTACAATTGCTTTGAAGAAGAGGGAGTTCGTGAAAAATTGCCAAGGGATGTTTTTGGGTTGTGAAATGTGAAAAATGAAGCTGGAAATCGTGATTTACAGGTCTCTGTGTTCGCATTTGCGAACAGGGGTTCGCAATTGCGAACCCCGACCAATTTCTGGAGTTTGAAAAATAAGCTAAGGATGGGAAGTTCGCATTTGCGAACTTTTGTTCGCATTTGCGAAGCCAAGGCAAATTCTGGGGAGTTCGCATTTGCGAACATTTGTTCGCATTTGCGAACAAGGCTGGATCAAGGGATGTTCGCATTTGCGAACAGGAGCTTCGCATTTGCGAAGCCAAGCGGTTAAGGGAGGGCCTCGCAATTGCGAGGTTTTGTTCGCAATTGCGAACTAAGCAGTCCTGGACACCCCTTCGCATTTGCGATCGAGGGTTCGCATTTGCGAACCCAGCCTTGACCTGTCACCTTCGCATTTGCGAGAAATGCTTCGCAAATGCGAAGCCAACAGCTGGGTGAAAAACCAGCACTGCAAGAATTCAGAAATTGATTCAACGGCCTACCAAATCTTTACCCGAGCCCCCGGGCTCCAAACCAAACATGTACACAACATCAAAAACACATTACGAACTTGTTCGTGCGATCACATTGCCAATATCACATCGTTTTCATCAAATCAAGCCTCAAGTTCATGATTTTCATACTTTTGGTTTTCAAAACTTTCAAACTTGGAACTCAAGGTCCAAAACATATCAAACGACATCCAAATGTCACCAAACTTTGCGGAAAGCACATATATAATATTTAAGACTTGTACCGGGCGTCAGAACCAAAATACGAGCCCGATACCAAGGTCAATTAATTCATTTTCCTTTAATAGTTACATCAAAAACAATTTCACAGAAAAATTCATAGCTTGGGCTCTAGGCCTCAGAATTCGACTCCGGATGCATGTCCAAGTCCCATATTTTTCTACGGACCTTCCGGGACCATCTAATCTCGGGTCCGGGTCCGTTTACCAAGAATGTTGACCCAAGTCAACTATATCAATATTAATATCATTTTTATCCAAATTTCTCATAGAATTCATATTTTCTATCATAAAATCTTTCCGGCTACATGCTCGGATTGTGCACGTAAATCGAGGCAACATAGAATGAGGTTTTTAACACCTCAGAAGCTCGAAATGATTAATAAGTGTAAGGCCCCGTAAAAATTTTGTGCATAAAACCTAGTAGCTATGGTGTCATGGGCCGAATAATGTGTTAGGAATGCATAGAATTCTTCGCGGCGAGCTTGCTCGCCGCGGTTCGGACCCTTGGTAGTGATTTAAGTGTCAAAAATGTAGAGAATAAAGTTTTCCATAAAAGTGTCAAATATGCGGTCAAGAATGCGACCGCAAACCTGTTATGCGGACCGCATTCTTGCCGCAAAGCTTAACAGAAGCCTCCCAAAATCATGTTGAAAATGCGGTCGATATGCGATCGCATAGTGAATCTGCAGTGCACTTTGCGACCGCAGATCAAGAATGCGGACCGCATATTGGTCGCATTCTGTAACAGAACTTGTGAATAATTTTGAGGCCATTCTACGGTCACTATGCGGACCGCATGTTGATTCTGCGGTCGCAAAGTGCACCGCATAATTGACCCGGTCCACATTTTTGTAACATTTTGACCCGATCTCTTCTTTAATATAACACCTTTCTTCTTCATTTTATCATATCATCTTACCAAAATTAGAGAGAGAAGAGAGGGTTTTTAGAGAGAGAAATCTTTCATCTTCAAAGATTGTTCCAACCATCTTAGTTCAAAGGATTCTAGGGCAAAGATTCAACTTCCCCAAATCTTTTCAAGGTAAAAACCCTAACTATTTTCTTTGATTTTCAGCTTTAAATTTGGTAAAGAGAGGTTTGCATATAATAGCGTTTGAAAATAGAATTTTTACACTCATGTATGATTATTAAACTTGATTTCTAGTAAAAAGAAGTGAGTAGAAGTAAGAGTCTTCAAGAACAAGGTTGGCAAGAGTAGGATATCTTGGGTAAGCATAAAGTAGGAAGAAAAAACTCATCACCAGGTATGTATGGCTAATTTTGATTCTTGTGAAATCACCTATATGTGTGAAATTTGTTTGGTTAGTGTTAATTTGACAAATTGTGTGAAATTCTCAAAGTTGTTGATGAAATATGAGTGATGTGGTATAGAATATGAACCGAAAATTAAATGAGAGTCGAAATGGGTAAAGAATTATGAATAATAATTATGATGGCCTATATGGCACCTTGTGTAAAACAAACGAAACGCTTGAGAAATTGTTTATTGTGGAAAGAGATGAAACACTTGAATTGTGGAAATATTGTAACATGGTTGTGATATTGATTTGAAAAATAATTGAGAACATGAAACAATGTGCAAGTTTCTTATTTGAACTTGTTGAAATTGTGTGTAGTACCTTATCTGCTGTTTGAAATTATTGTGTTTTTAAACTGTAAGGCGTGGTCGTGTTGCGCGCCGCAACGTGAGGAAATAAGGTGTGGGTTGGGGTGATAAGGGTGGCCGAGGTAATAAGGGTGGTCAGGGGCAATAAGGATGGAAAGCGATCGAAATCGCTATTGAAAATTGATACAAAAATCAATAAATGTGAAATTGTGAAAGGAGACAGCAGGAGAGTTTGCAACATGTGGGGCATTGATTGCCCCTTTGTTTGACTACTTGTGCTTTACGTGATTGATTGGTTATTGTTAAACTGGTTGATCGTAGAAAGTGCTTTGTGTTGAGAATGATTTGAAATGAGGAAAATGTGGAAACATGGTTGGCTGGCTTAATTAATTGTTGATGTAATTCAATGGCTTGAGTTTACTTGGGACAAAGTCTGTCCATACATGCCAGTACAATTCAAGTGTACTGACGTCCCTTTTTCCGTGGACACTACATTCGTGTTATGATTGTAGGTGGATCCGTAGCAGGCACTTCAGCTCATCGGCAGTAGTATCCTTCTCCTTCCACTGCCCGTTTTGGTGAGCCCCTTTTCTTCCTTCGGGCCCTGTGTGGTTCATGCCACTTTTGTTTAGATTTCATTTTGGTTTTGCAAGGTATAGCCGGAGCCTTGTTGTGAGCACGTGATTTTTGCCCTACATGAGAAATACTCCCAAAAAATTCAATTTAAGATAATCTTTCCGTTGTGTGCAATTTTTAGATTTTTTCGTGGCATTTTGGATAATTGTTTGTATATGTCTAAGCGTGTTTGTTTGTTTAAATTACGAAAAATACAAAATATATTGCGTTTGCATCCTTAGAATTTAATTTACAATTAAAACTAATCCAGTTTATTTGACAAAAATGGAAAATCACAAAAATATGTATTTTTGCATTTTTAGCATTTGATGTCCTAATTATGCGATTGTATTGTTATTTAATTATGTGTGATAATTATTTAGAGTTAATTAGTACTTTAGGATAATTTGGTCAAGTATTAATTTAGGATTGAATTTTTATTTTTAGAGAAAATTAAAGAAAAAATATATAAATAGATTAGAAATAAATAAAGAAAGGAGAAATTCGGATTGGGCCAATTTTAATTAAATCCCTAAGCCCAACTCTTGAAATCCATCCCAATCCACCCACCACCCAAGTCCGACCCGCACCGACCCATCCATTAATGAATTGATCATGGCCATTGGATTTCAATCATCCAATGGCCTAAATTAATCCGGGCATTTTGACACAACCAAAGGCCCCCCAAACCCCACCTAACCGGTCACTCTCCCAAACAAACCCCTCATCTCCTTCACTCCTCTACTCCCTAAGAAAAAACCCTAGCCGCCACCCTACCCCATCGACGGAAACCCGGCGGCAACAACGCCGCCGGCCACCAAAATAACACCACACGACAACCTTAACCCCTTCTACAAGAATCCGGCAATCACTAATCTCGAATCAATCAGGAAATTCTCGAATCTTCATTTGAAGATTCGAGTTAAACTCGAACCAACTCCGATTGATCCCAAACTCATACCAATTGCTCTCCGGACTTTCCTCGTAACCGAACCAAACTTGGTTTGGTTCGAATCCGGCTAGAAACGTTCGAACCCCAAAATCCCTCTCAAGAACCCTAGAACCCAAAAATCATGGATTCAACATTATTTGAAGGCAATAGACTCTAATTGGAGTGTTTTTCGTTTGAGAAACACTTCAATTAAAGTCCGTTTACTTCAAAAGGGTGCAAATTCGAAGCCTTTGGAGCCGAGTCCGTCCGATTTTGATTTTTCTTCTTAAGGTATTGTTTCTTCTTCTTTTTTTTATTTATTTATTCTTATATTGGTTGTTTAAAATCAATGCTTGGGTGTTTCAAATTTTTCATTCTTCATCTCCAATAGACCCTTTTATTCGGTCGATTGATTTGCTTCTGTTCGATTGTATGATGATATTTGTGATTGAGTGTGCGTATGCGATTCGATTATCAAAGTCGAACAATGCTCCTACATTATCTTGTTTTCTGCCGAGATACTGTTGAATCCGAGATACTGTTGAATCGAAAGCTTATTTTAGTTGATTGTGTGTTATCGATTCTAGGTGTTACAATCGAATAATCGAATGACGTCGATTTAATTTCGTAGGTCTGTTTGTTAGAGAAGCAAGGACAGTGATCCTCTTGACATGATTAATTCCCTATTGAATCCTTAAATCATTTGTGTTTGAATTGTAAACAGATTGGTTTGTAGCTGTTGGATTATACTTGTTAACTATCTGTAATTCCACTGCTGGTTCATTAGTTGCTTGTTGTAGTTGTAACTGTTAAAGAAACTAATAGAATATAGTTGTTTTAGTTAAAGATAGAAATCTGAGGATGCTAGGCACATGTTCTAGTAGTGGAACCTGCTGGACAGCAGGTGTGCCACACAGTTTGCTGCACTAAAGTACTTAAAAATAGAAAAAGTCCCATACCTGGACAAAAGAAAGTGGAAAACACAAAGGAAGTAACATGGCCATCTTAAAGTCTGAAGGTTGATTTTGAGCCTGTATATATAGGACAGACACATACAGAAAGAGGGGGCAGATTTTGGAGAGTCTTTTAAAAACAGAGAATTTTAAATCACACAGTAGGGGATACACATTGACATTCTAGATCTTCATACACACTCATACAAAATACATTAGTATTCATTGCCTACTGGTTGCTCCTGTTGTGGCCTCCTGTTTCTTCTGTTACTGCTGTTGTTGTTAAGGGTTTGTGTTGGTTTGTTGCTTCTGTGGTCGCTGCTACTGTTGCTATTGGTCTATGCTGTGGTGGTGGCTGTTGTTGCTACTGTTTTATTGTTGAGGTCGCTGTTGTGGTTGTTGTCCCTGTTGTTGGTATTGTGGTTGTTTGTGGTATCTCACTGCTGCTGCAACTGACTTCCCCTCTTTGTAATTTCCAGGTACTACTTCTGAAACACAACATGTAAAGTCAGTCCAAATATGAATGAAGTTGAAGATCTGTTATAGTTGAATCTCTGTTAGTTTTATAACACTTTTAGATTGTCATATGTGATTCAATTAATGATTGTTGTACCTAGACTGTATTTCATAAACAAGGACTAATGAAACTTTATAATAGATTTAGGTAATACTGTGGGAGATTATAGTTACCATTTACTTCATTAAAATAAGTGTTTTGTTACCAGCATTTGGTTTTGGTTTACTGTATTTGTATGGTTGAAAGTTTAATTCTAATGCTGAATACATGCATAATCGAAATAGGATTTAAAAGTTAAAGGTAGTGATAGAGTTACAAGGATTAGTATTTAGTAGAATTTAAAAATTGTAATGTAATTCAATTAGGTGGGTAGTTTATCAATTTTATTAGGTTTGTTATATGTTGTAAGTAATGTTTTCCATTCAAGTACGTTTACTTCTTTTGAATAGTAAATGGCGAATTCTGTTATAGCATTGTAATTGTAAACAAGTACTTTTAATAAGCTTGTAAATGTAATTGGTTTTCTGTATTTAAAGTTTTAGACCATTCCTATATACTTGAATTCAAATTTAGGGCCAAAAAGAAAAGGCAACGCTGATGCATAATAAAAAATAATAATAAAGAGTCAAGCATAGTTACAGTTAGATAAAAAGTATCGAAATGTAGAAGTTAGTTGGTAAATATGAAGTTGGAGATATGAGCTAAACAGTCTCGCTTTTCTCTTTGCCGGATTCGAACCTGGATTCAAAAAATTGAGCTCATACTTATGAATTAGTCGACCATTAGAGATAATAATAAAAAATTTAGCTTGCTCTTTTTAAAAAAAAATATAAGAAATGAGACGAGCCTCGCTGCATTAAACATACAATTGTGGGGCCCTCAAATTAGTCGTTATAAAAAGACTTAGACTTGGAAGGACCGTTTAGTGAATTTCACGGTCCTTTCCCAAAGTTAATAAAGACGATAGACTCTTTAGGCGCGATTTATAAGTAAATCACTTTCTTAAATGCGGGTGCGCATTTATGTGACCCAAATCTTACTCTCGGCGGAATTGAAATACACTAAAGTCGCAGGCGTACTGGTTGCGGTGCGGCTCGAAATGTGTTTTCGTGACGTCGCAATTCTTCTAAGAAATATAAGCGGAGCAGTAAAAATGCACAGTTAAAATATATAAAGAAATCGGATAAAAGCAAAAGTACAATTGAGCGACCGTGCTAAAACCACGGAATCTGGGAGTGCCTAACACCTTCTCCCGGGTTAACAGAGTTCCTTATCCGGTTTTCTAGTTTCGCAGACTGTTAAACAGAGTCATTCCTTTCCTCGATTCGGGATTCAACCGGTGACTTGGGACACCATTACTTTCCCAAGTGGCGACTCCGAATTTAATAAAAATGGATCCCGTCTTGATTGTCCTATAATTGGAAAAACTCTTCTATATCATGTGCCCACGCGGGTGCGGTAAAAAAGAGGTGTGACAGTAACTACCAGCTGGGGATGATGCTATTCACCCAGAACTTCGGTTCAGGGTTTAAGAATTCGAGCTCAGTTAAATTGTTGTTTTTGTCTATATCCGATTTTATTATATGTTTAATTAATGTGCTACATGTCTACCGCTTTGATACTAGTTGCACTGTATATACAAACTGCTATATGTTTACCGCTTTGATATTGCGTGAACTGTATATAAAACTGTGCCGAAAACCTTTCTCTTCTTACCCCCGGGGATGTGCTTACTGGTTAAGACTCTCCTTTCTATTAGTGTCAATACCAAAAATAAGAAAAGAGGCAGGATAAGTTACAAAGCCGGAGGATCCCGCGGGTCCCCGGTACGTAGCCCCCTCCTCAATCCGAGTTGTCTGCTCGGGTACACGGTCTAGTACCATTGAAAATATCAGGATATTGAGCCTAGATTTAGGACGTTTATTTGCATCATATCTGACTTAGGGGACTCAACACAGGGGTTGGGTCCGTCTAGGACAGGTGACCCGGTAATCAAAAGACCGAGCATGTTATATGTTGCATTTATTTGTTCTAGATTATTACGGGCAAAATTCCTGAAAAACAAAAAGAGAGGAAATTTTAGAATAGAAAATATCGAAATGTCAACGAAATGCTGTCGAAGGTTTGAAAAGAAAATTTGAAAAATAGGTGGAACAATTTTGTTGAAATAATTGGTCAAATAATCTGACCGAACTACGCAGGTTTGATTCTCGCCATTAGGTGGGATACGTAGGCAACCCTCATCGGGTCCAACCACCCCTTTTAAAAAATCAAAAAAAAATGTGTGTTTAATTTTGTCAATAAAATCAAAGTGATGCCGTTTTTGCAAATAGCCGAATGTTCCGAAAGGACGCCGGAAGGCTATTTTTGCAAAAATAGCCACTTTGAATCTTTATAAATAATTTTTGGGCACAACCTTGAAATATTCCCTCGCTAAAATGTTGAAAGGTCGTAGCCGCAAAATCAAGTTTGGGTTACCACCCTTTTTCAAAAAAAATCAAAAATGTTGAATTTTAGTTTTCAATAAATCGAAGTGATGCTGTTTTATAAAATAGCCGAATGTTCCGAAAGGACGTCGGAAGGCTGTTTTTTGCAAAAATAGCCACTTTGAATCATTTTTAATAATTTGCGGGCACAGCCTTGAAATATTCCTTGTGGAAATGTTGCAAGGCCATAGCCGCAAAATCAAGTCCGGGTTCATACCCCTTTTGCAAAAATAACCAAAAAATGTTAAATTTTTGATTTTGTTATAAATAAGTCGGGTGATGCTATTCTTGCTTAAAATAAGCCGAATGTCCCTCAAAAAGACACCGAAAGGCTGTTTTTGCAAGAATAGCCACTTTGAGTCATTTGTAAATAATTTTGGACACAGCCTGGAAATATTCCCTCGTGGAAATGCGAAAGGATGTATCCGCAAAAAAATCAAGTTTTGAGTTATCACTCAACTTTACAAAAATAACCACTATATCAAATAAGCCATTACATGGCCGGAGTTTTGCTGAAATAGCCACATTTTTGCATTTTAACTTCCTCAGTCTTGTGTTGGCCTGTGTCGGTGCTGAACGATGCCCCATAGGCCCCAGGATAAAAAATTTTGAATTTGCATCTTCTTAAATAAAATTTTGCAAAAAGAGCCACTTTGTCTAAATAAGCCATTACATGGCCAATTTATGAAAAATAGTCTTGTGTTGGTTTATGGTGATGCCGAACGATGCCCCATGAGCCACAAGATAAAAAAAAAAATTTCAAGTTTATCTTTCTTAAATAAATTTTGCAAAAATAGTCATTTTGTCAAATAAGCCATTATGTGGCCAATTTTGTAGAAATAGTCATAATTGACACCCAAAAAATTCTTTTTCTTGTAGAAATCTCCTACACAAGTTTGTAGTTGGAGTCGGCTTCTATAATTTTCCTTCAAAAAAAAAATCAAATAAACATCTCTTTATTTCTTGCATTAATTTGCAAGAACTACGCTCGGTCTGATTCATGCGGGGTCATGATACGTAGGCAATCCACATAGGATTCGACCATTTCCATAACCAAAAAAAAATGAAAAAAAAACTACAAAAGAAAAAAAAGAGGAAAAATGAAAAAACCACAAAAAGGGAAAAAGAAAAGAAAGATAGAAAAAAAAAGAAGAATGATCAATAAGCGGGATACCTTAATGCTGACATGCTGGCTTCGTTTTGTTGTGTCCATTTTCAGAAAGGTGGTTGGTTGTGGTTCTAAAATAACTCTTCCTCGTAAGACGAAGTCAGAGGACAATGGCAGATAATCTCAAGACTGAGTGGGTTGGTACAGGTACCCGACAACAGCTGGTTGAACGGAACCACGGGTTAGTAGAGGAGGTCAAGATATTGAGACAACACGTGGCTGATATGTATCGGGCGTGGACGGATGGAAAAGCACCACCTCCGCCACCACCTAGCTTCCTGGACTCTGTCCTTACCCGTACCATGAACCCGATGCCAGATGATCTCCCGCACTCTCCATATATACCCGCCTATCACAACTTCTCCAGCCATTCGAGTAACTCAATTACTCGTCCCCCAACTATGTTTTCACAACGCTACTCCCGTCCCCAACACCACTACTCTCCCCGGGACAACCAAAATCGTACTTCACCTTCCAGGTACCCAGCTCCACAAAAAGCTTACCAACCCCCACGAACATACCGAAAACCCCCCGGGTCAGGTTTCAGGCCAAATAAGGCGTTTAGGGAGGAAAGGTTGCTGAAGCGAGAAAAGGCGCTCACCCCTATCGGAGAGTCCTATGCAAGTCTGTTTGAAAAGTTAAAACATGTCGGTGCCTGATTACGCCGCTCCCCGAATACACTCCCGATCCACGTGCAAGAAGCTTCGATCCTACTACACGATGTGCATACCATTCCAATGTCAGAGGGCACGATATTGAGAGTTGCCGTACCTTGAAAAAGGAAATAGAAAGAATGATTCAAAAAGGGTGGTTGATTGTGGTCAATGATGATGACATGGGGCACACAAATCCCTTGGGGGGTGTACCGACTGGAGCTAAAAATGTTGAAGCAGATGGCAGCCTCGGCAATATCGATGCAGAACTTAGTGGCTAAAATATTGTGCTTGGTAATTGGGAAGACACTCCATCTTTTGGTCAGCTAGATGGAGCTTTGGTGGTTCGTTCTGTCGTCATTTCTGTTGTCCGAGTTGTTTTCAGGTTTTCCGGGGGTCAAACCCTTTTGTCCTAGCAGCTTGCTTTGGTCTTGCCCAGTTTTGTTTCAGGGCTGTACTCTAGTTTGTTTTGCTTGTTTTGTCATTGAACCATTTCGTCATTAGTTTAATGAAGCTTTCGGTCTTTTGTTACTTCCGATCATTTTATTTGTTTAGTTCTTTTTACCCTTTAGATTGGTCTTGTGCTCAAACACCGAATCTAGTGACACGACATGCGCACACATAATTGTGGCTTAATTCTAAAAGTTAATCATGAAGCAATTGGAAGATGATCGGGTCATCTAAAGGAAATAAAAACAATTTGAGACTATTTGGATCCGGAGTCATGTGAAACCGGGGCAAGTAAAAAGAAACAGTCAAAGGCAAGCTGGCCAAAATTGACATGGGGTCGTTCATAATGAGAGTGTTGCCCAATAGTGCTTTAAAGATATGATGAATATTAATTGTGTCGTTTATGCTTGGCATGTTTTGAAGATTGGAATGACAAAGGCATTTTGTTCTGCTATCCAAACACTTCATCCATCGTCAACCCTTTGAGCCTGAATTTAAATTCTTTCATATCCCTCATTCGGAATTAGTTGCAAAGACTAGAAACACGAGTTTGAAAGGCAAAAGAAGAAAGGGATAAAGAAAAAGTAAAGAAAAAGAAAACAACAAAAAGAGATAAAGAAAAGAAAAAGAAAAAATGTGTGGAAAAAGAAATTTGAAAAAGAGGAATTGGGAACTACGTTTGACCTGATTCCTCAAAGAGGATACGTAGGCGCTTCACAACTCGGTCATAGTGTAAATAAAGAAATAAAAATCCCCAAGCTAGAAACTGGGGCAATAAAAGTTGTGTTTATAAAGGAAGATGTAGACTCCGAAGGTTGTAATTTTGAACCCATTTTGTTTTGTTTCGAGCCTTTAATACCATTTCTTTCTAGCCTTATCCAAATCCACATTACGGTCCAAAGAAAGACCTTTTGACCAATCTTTAAAAGAGGCTAAGTCAGGCAAATGAGAGAAGTCTTATCAGAACATAACACTCTGATTCCCATCGGAAAAGACTCGGATCTGCAGCAGAAGAAATATGAGAGAATCTTAGCAGTAGCACCACCAATCCCCAACGGAAAAGTAACACAAATGAGAGAGTCTTAGCGGTGAAAACCTTCACAGGCACCATAAGGCGATGAAAGCTGAGAGAAAACCGAAATGAGAGAGGCTTGGTAGTGAAAACCCCTCGGGCACTACAAGTCGAACGAAGGCTGGAAATGAGATAGGAAAGCCCCAGGAGAAGATTACAAAAGGCGGTTTAACGACGGATGGTAGGCTATATGTGCATGTCATGTCCATTAGAGTTGGTATCCACGTTTGATAGGGTTATTTTATAATTTTTCTTTTTAGAGTCATCCTCGTTTTTTGTCTTTTATTCTGTTTCCTTTTATCTTTCTCCTTTCATAAAAAATTCCCCAATAGAGTCTGTTTGTAAGAAATGACTTCAAAATTTTCCATCACCTTTCCAATTATGCAAGACGGAATTTGATTGGTACACCCAAGTGGTATAAGTGAGGAGGGATTAAGCGCAAAGCCAGTGTCTAGAAGGATATTCCCCAGCAATAGGAAATCGACAAAGGGGTGGATCGGTGTGAAAAAGGATATTTCAATGAAGGTTAATGACCTCGAGGCAAAGGCCAATGAGACTCAAAGGTCGGGAAATGCCCATTCCTTAGATATGCCGCCAAAGAAGGGGAGATATCCCCAGCAGAAAGGTATTTTCAGTGACAAGGGTGAACAAACAAAATGGTTCACCAGTAAAACATGCAAGGTCTTCACGAAGGGTCACTATTATAGGAATTCGGGTGGTCAGTGGAAAACCACGTGGAAATGTTTGCGAATAAAAAGTCGTTAAGGAAGGCGGGGAAGCAAGAAAGGAGAAAACTATCCCCAGCATGAATATCATCAAATGATAACATCCCCGGCAGGGTCTGACAATGAAATGCAGAGCATGGAAAGAAGAGGAGAACCATCCCCAGCAGGAGCACCACAACCAGCCACCACATTTTAAAACTAACTAATTTTTCTTTGATTTGAAACAGGAAGAAGAGGGTTTGTTGGCAGAAAAGCATGCCACGAAGAAGATTCTCAAACTGGGGCAGAAAATTTTCTCCCGTTGCGAAAATTTTCTCGAAACCAAATACCTGGTTGGGGAAAGAAGCCATATAACGCGAGGAAATGATCTTTGAACCCGATTATCCCCAGCAGCTTTGAAAGAAAGAAAACAACAAGCTGTGATAGAGGAAATTATACCCCCAGCAGACAGGACAAAACGAGGAAGCTTGCGTTCATAAAGGCAAGAGGCCGGTATCACCCCCAGCAGTTCTCGGAGAAATGAAACACTGATTTCGAGATTTCACCGGCAGCATTATATCCTACAAGTTTTTCAAGGGAGCGAAGCGCGAGCCCCGAAGGAGGTAGGAAAAGAGGAAATAAAGAAGATTTCCCCAGCAGCATTACCCCAACAGGTAAGTAATTAGTTACAAAGATATCCCCAGCAGTCAAGAGAAAAATGACACGACCCAGGAGGAAAGCAATTCCAAAACAAGGTAATTCAGAAGAAAGGACGGTCCAAGAAGCGATGCAGGAAGAAGAAAGTGGTGCAGGGAGAGAGGAATGGCGATTTATTTTCAAAAGATGTTGTTGAGGTCAGGAGCCCGCCTGAAGAGAGGAATGGCGTTTAATTTTCGGAGTTGATGATTGAAGTCAGGAGCCCGCCTGAAGAGAGGAATGGCGATTTATGGTTCAAGAGTCGATACAGCAAGAATAAAATGGTACAAGAAGAGAGGAATGGCGTTTAATTTTCGGAGTTGATGATCGAAGTCAGGAGCCCGCCTGAAGAGAGGAATGGCGAGTTATTTTCAAAAGATGTTGTTGAAGTCAGGAGCCCGCCTGAAGAGAGGAATGGCGATTTATTTTTCAAAAGATGTTGTTGAAGTCAGGAGCCCGCCTGAAGAGAGGAATGGCGTTTATTTTCAAAAGATGTTGTTGAAGTCAGGAGCCCGCCTGAAGAGAGGAATGGCGATTTATTTTCAAAAGATGTTGTTGAAGTCAGGAGCCCGCCTGAAGAGAGGAATGGCGATTTATTTTCAAAAGATGTTGTTGAAGTCAGGAGCCCGCCTGAAGAGAGGAATGGCGATTTATTTTTCAAAAGATGTTGTTGAAGTCAGGAGCCCGCCTGAAGAGAGGAATGGCGTTTATTTTCAAAAGATGTTGTTGAAGTCAGGAGCCCGCCCGAAGAGAGGAATGGCGATTTATTTTCAAAAGTTGATGATTGAAGTCAGGAGCCCGCCTGAAGAGAGGAATGGCGATTTATTTTTAAAAGATGTTGAAGTCGGGAGCCCGCCTGAAGAGAGGAATGGCGTTTAATTTTCAGAGTTGATGATTGAAGTCAGGAGCCCGCCCGAAGAGAGGAATGGCGATTTATTTTCAAAAGATGTTGTTGAAGTCAGGAGCCCGCCTGAAGAGAAGAATGGCGTTTAATTTTCAGAGTTGATGATTGAAGTCAGGGAGCCCGCCTGAAGAATGGAGTGGCGATTTATTTTGAAGCAGTTGAGTGTAACGGAAATCCCCAGCATGAATTCAAGTTCATAATCAGAAGAAAGGCAACAAGGATCAGAAAGATAGATTCAGACTTCGAAAGAAAATAATTCGAAGATCATAAGGAAGAGACCAATGGTCGGAGTTCGGCAATCAAGATAGGCCGAAACAACAATTGTCAGAAGAGAAGAAGCATCAGAAGGAACATCAAGTCCGACAGAATAGCAAGGAACACCGGAAAGCCAAGATGAAGAGATAGATAAGACTTCACAATGCTGTAACTTAGTCTAGCTTCTTATTTTGTTTAGCACGATGTAATAAGGAGGTCAGTTAAGCAGTGGCAATAGCAGCAACAGCAGTAACAGCACAATCACAGCAATCATGGTAGTCCCAGCTACCAAAACTTCCCGAACTACATTGACCCGATTCCCTTTTAGCCAGGGATATGTAGGAGATCTTTTGAAGCAAAGGTTCGGTCAAATCTTTCAAAAAATGCTTCACACGGAGTATTCAAACGAGCAAAAATTGCTCGTATCCGCTCACTTTTGTTTAGATTTCATTTTGGTTTTGCAAGGTATAGCCGGAGCCTTGTTGTGAGCACGTGATTTTTGCCCTACATGAGAAATACTCCCAAAAAATTCAATTTAAGATAATCTTTCCGTTGTGTGCAATTTTTAGATTTTTTCGTGGCATTTTGGATAATTGTTTGTATATGTCTAAGCGTGTTTGTTTGTTTAAATTACGAAAAATAGAAAATATATTGCGTTTGCATCCTTAGAATTTAATTTACAATTAAAACTAATCCAGTTTATTTGACAAAAATGGAAAATCACAAAAATATGTATTTTTGCATTTTTAGCATTTGATGTCCTAATTATGCGATTGTATTGTTATTTAATTATGTGTGATAATTATTTAGAGTTAATTAGTACTTTAGGATAATTTGGTCAAGTATTAATTTAGGATTGAATTTTTATTTTTAGAGAAAATTAAAGAAAAAATATATAAATAGATTAGAAATAAATAAAGAAATGAGAAATTCGGATTGGGCCAATTTTAATTAAATCCCTAAGCCCAACTCTTGAAATCCATCCCAATCCACCCACCACCCAAGTCCGACCCGCACCGACCCATCCATTAATGAATTGATCATGGCCATTGGATTTCAATCATCCAATGGCCTAAATTAATCCGGGCATTTTGACACAACCAAAGGCCCCCCCAAACCCCAGCCTACCCGGTCACTCTCCCAAACAAACCCCTCATCTCCTTCACTCCTCTACTCCCTAAGAAAAAACCCTAGCCGCCACCCTACCCGATCGACGGAAACCCGGCGGCAACAACGCCGCCGGCCACCAAAATAACACCACACGACAACCTTAACCCCTTCTACAAGAATCCGGCAATCACTAATCTCGAATCAATCAGGAAATTCTCGAATCTTCATTTGAAGATTCGAGTTAAACTCGAACCAACTCCGATTGATCCCAAACTCATACCAATTGCTCTCCGGACTTTCCTCGTAACCGAACCAAACTTGGTTTGGTTCGAATCCGGCTAGAAACGTTCGAACCCCAAAATCCCTCTCAAGAACCCTAGAACCCAAAAATCATGGATTCAACATTATTTGAAGGCAATAGACTCTAATTGGAGTGTTTTTCGTTTGAGAAACACTTCAATTAAAGTCCGTTTACTTCAAAAGGGTGCAAATTCGAAGCCTTTGGAGCCGAGTCCGTCCGATTTTGATTTTTCTTCTTAAGGTATTGTTTCTTCTTCTTTTTTTTATTTATTTATTCTTATATTGGTTGTTTAAAATCAATGCTTGGGTGTTTCAAATTTTTCATTCTTCATCTCCAATAGACCCTTTTATTCGGTCGATTGATTTGCTTCTGTTCGATTGTATGATGATATTTGTGATTGAGTGTGCGTATGCGATTCGATTATCAAAGTCGAACAATGCTCCTACATTATCTTGTTTTCTGCCGAGATACTGTTGAATCCGAGATACTGTTGAATCGAAAGCTTATTTTAGTTGATTGTGTGTTATCGATTCTAGGTGTTACAATCGAATAATCGAATGACGTCGATTTAATTTCGTAGGTCTGTTTGTTAGATAAGCAAGGACAGTGATCCTCTTGACATGATTAATTCCCTATTGAATCCTTAAATCATTTGTGTTTGAATTGTAAACAGATTGGTTTGTAGCTGTTGGATTATACTTGTTAACTATCTGTAATTCCACTGTTGGTTCATTAGTTGCCTGTTGTAGCTGTTAAAGAAACTAATAGAATATAGTTGTTTTAGTTAAAGATAGAAATCTGAGGATGCTAGGCACATGTTCTAGTAGTGGAACCTGCTGGACAGCAGGTGTGCCACACAGTTTGCTGCACTAAAGTACTTAAAAATAGAAAAAGTCCCATACCTGGACAAAAGAAAGTGGAAAACACAAAGGAAGTAACATGGCCATCTTAAAGTCTGAAGGTTGATTTTGAGCATGTATATATAGGACAGACACATACAGAAAGAGGGGGCAGATTTTGGAGAGTCTTTTAAAAACAGAGAATTTTAAATCACACAGTAGGGGATACACATTGACATTCTAGATCTTCATACACACTCATACAAAATACATTAGTATTCATTGCCTACTGGTTGCTCCTGTTGTGGCCTCCTGTTTCTTCTGTTACTGCTGTTGTTGTTAAGGGTTTGTGTTGGTTTGTTGCTTCTGTGGTCGCTGCTACTGTTGCTATTGGTCTATGCTGTGGTGGTGGCTGTTGTTGCTACTGTTTTATTGTTGAGGTCGCTGTTGTGGTTGTTGTCCCTGTTGTTGGTATTGTGGTTGTTTGTGGTATCTCACTGCTGCTGCAACTGACTTCCCCTCTTTGTAATTTCCAGGTACTACTTCTGAAACACAACATGTAAAGTCAGTCCAAATATGAATGAAGTTGAAGATCTGTTATAGTTGAATCTCTGTTAGTTTTATAACACTTTTAGATTGTCATATGTGATTCAATTAATGATTGTTGTACCTAGACTGTATTTCATAAACAAGGACTAATGAAACTTTATAATAGATTTAGGTAATACTGTGGGAGATTATAGTTACCATTTACTTCATTAAAATAAGTGTTTTGTTACCAGCATTTGGTTTTGGTTTACTGTATTTGTATGGTTGAAAGTTTAATTCTAATGCTGAATACATGCATAATCGAAATAGGATTTAAAAGTTAAAGGTAGTGATAGAGTTACAAGGATTAGTATTTAGTAGAATTTAAAAATTGTAATGTAATTCAATTAGGTGGGTAGTTTATCAATTTTATTAGGTTTGTTATATGTTGTAAGTAATGTTTTCCATTCAAGTACGTTTACTTCTTTTGAATAGTAAATGGCGAATTCTGTTATAGCATTGTAATTGTAAACAAGTACTTTTAATAAGCTTGTAAATGTAATTGGTTTTCTGTATTTAAAGTTTTAGACCATTCCTATATACTTGAATTCAAATTTAGGGCCAAAAAGAAAAGGCAACGCTGATGCATAATAAAAAATAATAATAAAGAGTCAAGCATAGTTACAGTTAGATAAAAAGTATCGAAATGTAGAAGTTAGTTGGTAAATATGAAGTTGGAGATATGAGCTAAACAGTCTCGCTTTTCTCTTTGCCGGATTCGAACCTGGATTCAAAAAATTGAGCTCATACTTATGAATTAGTCGACCATTAGAGATAATAATAAAAAATTTAGCTTGCTCTTTTTAAAAAAAAATATAAGAAATGAGACGAGCCTCGCTGCATTAAACATACAATTGTGGGGCCCTCAAATTAGTCGTTATAAAAAGACTTAGACTTGGAAGGACCGTTTAGTGAATTTCACGGTCCTTTCCCAAAGTTAATAAAGACGATAGACTCTTTAGGCGCGATTTATAAGTAAATCACTTTCTTAAATGCGGGTGCGCATTTATGTGACCCAAATCTTACTCTCGGCGGAATTGAAATACACTAAAGTCGCAGGCGTACTGGTTGCGGTGCGGCTCGAAATGTGTTTTCGTGACGTCGCAATTCTTCTAAGAAATATAAGCGGAGCAGTAAAAATGCACAGTTAAAATATATAAAGAAATCGGATAAAAGCAAAAGTACAATTGAGCGACCGTGCTAAAACCACGGAATCTGGGAGTGCCTAACACCTTCTCCCGGGTTAACAGAGTTCCTTATCCGGTTTTCTAGTTTCGCAGACTATATTACAAAGTCATAAATTTCCTCGGTTCGGGATCAAACCGGTGACTTGGGACACCATTACTTTCCCAAGTGGCGACTCTGAATTTAATAAAAATGGATCCCGTCTCGATTGTCCTTTAATTGGAAAAACTCCTTGCGCCCTCGCGGTTGCGGTAAAAAGGAGGTGTGACACTTGTTACCGGCAAGTATTGTATTCCCTTTTTTGTATCCTAGAGGCTCTGTAGACATGTAAACTGTGGGACTCCAGTCTTATGTATACATTATGTTATGTCGAGCGTTGTAAAAACTGCAAACTTGTTAATGAATCACTCGTAGGGTTTTATTTGTTTAATGTGAAATCATTCATGGTTAGTAAGATATTTGGTTAATGAGAAACAATCAACACAGGGGTAACGCGTGGGAATGAAAGGCACCTAGGTCCGCTTGACTGGGGCAACCCGGTCAGGCGCCGGTCATGTTCCCCGATTTGGGGCGTGACAATAAGACAAGTGATGACTCTTTGGGTCGTCACATTTGCTTTCTTGGAGTATCTTGAACTGTTTTTTACTACTGTGGTAGTTTGCTTTCTTGGAGTATCTTGCTCTATTTTTTTACTACTGTGGTATCAGAGCCAGCCCATCCTTTCGGAGGGAAGAACAGTTTACTAAATATGTCTGAGTCATTTCCATTATCCTCTTCTTCTTCTCTTGAAAAAATGAATATGTCTCCTACTTTACATAAAACCTTGTCCAAAAAATATGATTACTTCTATTAAGTAGATATCCTACCCGATGAACAAAAAACATCTTCCACCGAATTACCTCTCATAAACCCTTACTCAGCATTTGCCAAAAAATCCTTTGCACCCCGGACCCAAATTCGTTCCTTAGTCCAACATAGATCAAAAGGAGTCAAAGAATATGTTGCTACCTCAAAACTTGACCAGCATCCTATTCTTGCCACTCGAGAGGAACAATTTATCACCTTTCAAATACCAGACGATTTTTCTAGGCAATGGAGAGCTCATACTTTTACCCATATCCATTTTGGTGCCATCATAATTGCTTTAACATAGCACGGAAGAAAAGGTCAGCCTGTTGTAGCTCGACTTTCTCTTCTACATACACGATATTTGGAGTACCAACATGCAAACTTGGGTACTGCCGAAGTTACCTTGAATGCTGGAACTGTCTTCATAACTATCTTTCCAAATTTCAACATGTCCCTTTATGACCCGTACCTAACCGAAGCCCTAAAAATCCAAGTCCAAATCCAAGGAGCCCCACAAGCCAAATATTCTATCCAAGCAACCCTTCACCACCAAATGGCATGGCGAGTCCAAAATCATGCCATAGATCTTTGTCTACCCGGAGGAGAAAATGCTTTGCTTTTAAATATTGATGCTACCAAAAGAAACACCATGTGCACCCAACTACCCAGACAAATTTCCAGAGATGAACTTGTCAAAATCCTTCCTGATTCATGGATCACAAATTATGAGAAGCTAAGGGAATCATAGGAATCTCTGCAGCCTGGTGAACCAACTTTTACCAAAAGAAGTGACAAAACCATTTGCATAAGCTTTGACCATTCCCATCTCAAAAAACACAATAAAACCATCTTTTCTTGCCAAATGATCCAACCCAAAGATACAATAGACACTTACCCAGAACCCGATGGAGAATTCTTCTGGAATATACAAAGCATCGTGGAAGAACATGACTGGTGCCAATATTTTGACAAAGAAGGGAAACAAATGTGGTGTTTCAAATGCCTTTTCACTGGACACTGCCCATGGGATATCGGTTGCACCTGCCAAGATTGTATAGAAGATCCAATTGGAGAATATGATGAACATTACCAGCGCAAATCTAAATCCAAGAAAAAAGGAAAAACTACTGAAGGAGAATTTCGGGCCAAATATGAGAATAAAGATCTTTCGATTGGCTCATTAAGCCGTCCAGGTAAATATGAATGTCTTGTTAGTTACAAACCCCAAGAATGGCCGAACCTACCTGAAAAATTCACCCCTAGGTGGGAAGATAGTGAAACCATGCCCAAATTCGAACCAACATCATCTCACACCCCATAATCCAAAAAGTCACCTGAACCTAAAGCTCCGCCAACCCAAAGGTCCACACACCCACAAATATTCATGACGATCCCTTCAAGTTCAAGTCACTCGCAGGATTTTCCTCCACTTCAACCTTTTGAAAATGAGAGTATCAGCCATGCTCCAAAAATCCCCAAAAAGAACATAGTACTACCGTCTGGAGAAAAAACCCCAACAAGTGATATTGAAGCAACAATGAACTGGCAATCAGAAAATTCCATCTGCCAGAACAAAGTGCTCAATAATATTGGCAACACCATGAAAAATGTGGCCCATGCACAAAACAAGTTGATGAGCAAAGTGGAAACAATTGAGAAAAAGGTGGAGCAGTCATCATCTCAGCATGCAGGACTGATCAAAGCCTTGGAATTAAGGTTGGCAAATTTACAATATGAGATTTGTTCGCCAGGAACTTCACTTTTCAAATTTTTCCAATAACAACAACAGGAGACAATTTCCATCAAATAACAAATTTGGCTTCTGAGAAACAATCACTATAAGCCACAAAGAACCCCAGCAATCCCTTCAATACCTACCTTCTACCCCATGTCATTACAAGCATATTCACCACCCAAATTAGATTATACCTTTTCTACCTTTCCATCAACCTCACAAAATCCAATCTCTTTCACCCGACCAACAAAAGAAGAAAATGATTTTAATATTGCAAAAATGGTTTGGGAAAAGAAAGACACCCTTGCAGCAAAGAAACAAACCAAGAAAAGGCGAGACCAAGGAGAAAGTTCAAAAGGATCGAATCCTGCAAATTTGATGATTTCCGACTAGAAGGCTCCGGACCTCTATCTCTCCCAGCCAAGATACATATCAGAAGAATATACCCCATGGTCAAAATCGCTAAACTCATCAGAAGACGAATCCATGGAAGATAGCTCTCAAGCAAGCACTGAATCCACAACGAACTCTTCCAAAGAATATGATCCCCCAATATTTGTGAACCAACCAAGAGATCCAGAAATATCTGAAGTGGATGATGAACAAGAAGGCATGACGGATGAACCAATGCCAGAAAGAAGATATGAGCCTATGGCGTCAAAGCCATGTGGAACTGGTTTCCACACTTTCACCTTAGATGATGTAAAGTTTCAAAATGGCCTCAACGGATCCAAGATTTCTATACTTGGATGGTGACCAGGAATTTGGTGGAACGAGAAAAGTATATCATCCTTTCAGAACTCACTTCACGATTCTCAGGAATCCTCAGAGACTGGTGGAATGCACTTGGAATTCAAGACAAAAATGCTTTTCTTACATCCCAGGATTTTTCCTTCAACATCAGAATCCTACATGAGGTTTTTTGCGGAGATGCTGGCCAAAGAGAGGAGAAAATACAGAGGCATCTCTTCGAGATGAAGTGTGTGTCATTCGACAGAAATGATATTGATAGACATTTTCAAAAAATGGCAAAGATATACTTTGAGATTGGAGGTGACATCAATCTAAAGCAAGCCTTTGTATCTTCTCTTCCAAAGTTGTTGGCAAGTCGAACCATGACCATCATTGAAGAAAAGTTCCAGTCCATAACCATCCCACAAATTGGTTACATCAGGCAAGCTATTTTCGATGTATTGGATGATATCTGTACGAAGCGCTCTGCCCTAAAACAAATTATCCAACACAATCCAACGCTTGACAAAGCATGCCGCAAATCTAACATAATCACTGGATCAGGATGTTCTTGCCGTACATCTAGGCGAATGAGAGAATTCAGAAGGTTCAAATGGCCAAGAATTCCAGATGGAAAATCAAGGTCCATGAGACACACAAAGTATTTCAGACGGAGAAGGCCAGGAAATTTTCACAAGAACAATAGGTGTTTTATTTGCCATAAGAATGGACATTTTGCTAAAAATTGTCCACAATCAAGAAGGTCTGTCAAACTCATTCAAGGGATTGAAGATTACACGGGTATACATCTCGGAAAGGAGGAGGACCTTGAATCCATATTCTTTGTGGATGATGAACCTAATGAAGAAACTTTATTCTCCCTTGATATCTATGAAGATCAAGGCAATTACCTGTAAGGCCCCGTGAAATTTTTGTGCATAAAACCTAGTAGATGTGGTGTCATGGTCCGAATGATGTGTTAGGAATGCGTAGAATTCTTCGCGGCGAGCTTGCGAGCCGCGGTTCGGACCCTTGGTAGTGATTTAAGTTTCAAAATGTAGAATAAAATTTTTTCCAGAAAAATGTCAATCTGCGGTGCACTTTTGCGACCGCAGAATCAATATGCGGTCCGCATAGTGACCGCAGATCGTTCCAGAGAGTTGCCCAAAATTGTGTCCAATGTGCGGTCGATATGCGATCGCATGTCAATCTGCGGTGCACTTTTGCGACCGCAGAATCGACATGCGGTCCGCATAGTGACCGCAAATCATTCCAGAGCCTGCGTAATTTTTGAGCCATTCTGCGGCCACTATGCGGACCGCATGTTGATTCTGCGGTCGCATAGTGACCGCATATTTGACCCCGGCCCAGTTTTTGTAACATTTTGACCCGATCTCTTCTTTAATATAACACACCTCTTCTTCATTTTTATCATATCATCTCACCAAAAATTAGAGAGAGAAGAGAGGGTTTTTAGAGAGAGAAGTTCTTCATCTTCAAAGATTGTTCCAACTACTTAATTCCAAGGGATTCTAGGGCAAGGATTCAACTTCCCCAATATTTTCAAGGTAAAAACCCTAACTATTTTCTTTGATTTTCAGTTTTAATTGGGTAAAGAGAGGTTTGCATATAATAGCTTTTGAAAATAGAATTTTTACACTCATGCATGATTATTGAACTTGATTTCTAGTAAAAAGAAGTGGGTAGAAGTAAGAGTCTTCAAGAACAAGGTTGGCAAGAATAGGATATCTTGGGTAAGCATAAAGTAGAAAGTTAACGGAAGAAAAATCATCACCAGGTATGTATGGCTAATTTTGATTCTTGTGAAATCGCCCTTATGTGTAAAATTGTTTGGCATGTGTTGATTTGAGAAATTGTATGTGATTATTTGATGTTGTTGTTGGATATTCAAAGTTGTTGTTGAACTATGAGTGTTGTGGTATGAAATATGAACCGAAAGGTAAATGAGAGTTGAATTGGGTAAAGAATTTGTGAATAATGATTATGATGGCCTATATGGCACCTTGTGGAAAAGAAATCGAAACACTTGAGAATTGGTTTATTGTGGAAAGAGATGAAACACTTGAATTATGGAAAATTGCTGAATATACATGTGTGAATATTCTTGAATGTGGAAACATTGTAACTTGGTTGTGATATTGGCTTGAGAAGTAATTGAGAACATGAAACAATGTGCAAGTTGCTTATTTGAACTTGTTGAAATTGTGTGTAGTACCTTATCTGCTGTTTGAAATTGTTGTGTTTTCAACCGTAAGGCGGGTCGTGTCGCGCGCCGCGACGTGGTGAAATAAGGTGTGGGTTGGGGTGATAAGGGTGGCCGAGGTAATAAGGGTGGTCAGGGGCAATAAGGATGGAAAGCGATCGAAATCGCTATTGAAAATTGATACATAAATCAATAATGTGAAATTGTGAAAGGAGACAACAGGAGAGTTTGCAACCTGTGGGGCACTGATTGCCCCTTTGTTTGACTACTTGTGCTTTATGTGATTGATTGGTCGTTGTTCCATTTGTTGACATTGAATGTGCTTGTGTTGAGGCTTATCTGAAATGAGTAAAAGGTGGAAAACATGGTTGGTTGGCTTGATTAGTTTTAATGTAATTTAATGGCTTGAGTTTACTTGGGACAAAGTTTGTCCATACATACCAATACAATTCAAGTGTACTGACGTCCCTTTTGCCGGGGACGCTACATTCGTATTATGATTGTAGGTGAATCAGTAGCAGGTACTTCAGCTCATCGGCAGTAGTATCCTTCTCCTTCCACTGCCCGTTTTGGTGAGCCCCTTTCTTCCTCGGGGCACAGTGTGGCTCATGCCACTTTTATTTCAGACTTTCTTTTGGATTTTGTAAGGTATAGCCGGGGCCTTGTTACCGGCAAGTATTGTATTTCCTTTTTGTATCTTAGAGGCTCCGTAGACATGTAAACTGTGGGATTGTGGCCTATGTATATGTACGGGGCGTTGTAAATATAAATTATGAACTTGTTAGTAAATAAATCACATGGTTATGTTTATGCATTGTGAAATCAGTCATTGTTGGTAAGATATTTTGGTTAATGAGTAACAATCAACACAGGGGTAACGCGTGGGAATGGAAGGCACCCAGGTCCGCTTGACTGGGGCAACCCGGTCAGGCGCCGGTCATGTCCCTCGATTTGGGGCGTGACATTACCAAATCTCAGAACCAATGATCGAGGCTAGAGAGAAGATCAATGCTCTTACTGTTGTTCCTCAAGTAGAACTCAAAATTTATTCATCCAAGTGGGACAAACCAACTCGAGTTATTTCTTTCATCGATACCGGAGCTGTTTCCTCATTTATAAATCCAGCTGATTTCCCTGAAGATCAATGGGTACCGCATTTTAAGGATTTCAACGTTGCATCAAATGCAATCCTGACTACAACTGTCATTACAAAGCACCTGATCAACATTAAGTTCTTCCCAGGTTTGCAGTACAGGACGAAGCTGCTAGGATCTGATGTACCAGGAAAAGATCTTAATATACAACATTTACAGACAGCTTAGAGATCAGCTCCAGATCAAGGCTAATGTGATTGCTTTTAAAAAGCAGTTCAGGTCTTACTCTGAGATCCCGGGGATATTCCAAATCACTAAGGACGAACTAATCAAGGAGATCGAGCAAAATCTCATTGAACAATCATGTGCCGATTCCCATAAAGACTTCATGATGAAAGGGAAACTCCCTCTATGGAAAAATGAAAAATGTTTTATCAAGCTCCCTTTCAAGAAGAATGAAAACATCAATCCAACAAAAGCCAGTCATTCAGGGATGAATCCAGATCATCTTCAACTCGCAAAGAAAGAATGTGAAGAACTTTTGGAATTTGATCTGATAGAGCCATCAGATTCACAATGGGCATGCGAAGCATTTTATGTCAACAAAAGAGCTGAACAAACAAGAGGAAAACTCAGGTTAGTCATCAACTACCAGCCATTTAACCATTTCCTCCAAGATGATAAATTCCATATCCCAAATAAACTCACCCATTTCTCCTACTTAGCCAAGGCCAAATATTTTTCTAAGTTTGATTTAAAGTCAGGGTTTTGGCAATTAGGAATCCACCCTGAAGAAAGACCCAAAACAGGATTTTGCATCCCCGATCATCACTTTCAGTGGAAAGTTATGCCCTTCGGGTTGAAAACTGCACATTATTTATTCCAAAAAGCCATGATAAAAATATTACAACCCATCCTCCATAGCTATCTAGTTTACATTGATGACATCCTGTTATTTAGTGTGACATTCGAAGAACATATCAACTTGCTTCGTCAGTTTGAGGCATTGATAACGCAATATGGGATCATGCTCTCAGCAAAAAAGATGGTTCTTGCTCAAAAGGAAATTGATTTTCTTGGAATGCATTTTGTCCAAGGTGACTATAGTCCAGGACCACATATATGTCAGGAACTACTCAGATTTCCGGATACCAACTTCACAACAAAGCAGATCCAAAAATTTTTGGGCATAATAAATTATGTAAGAGATTTTATCCCAAATATCTCTACATACATTTCTCCACTCACAGAGATGCTCAAGAAAAATGCTCCTCTACGGGGAAAGAAACAAGATGAACCAGTCAAGAAAATAAAGGAGATTTCTAAAAATGTCAAGTCCCTCTATATCCCTCCGGACGGTAAGAAGATATTGCAGACAGATGCCAGCAATGAATATTGGAGTGCCGTTCTATTTGAAGAAAAAGATGGCCAGAGGAAAATATGCGGATACGCCAATGGAAAGTTCAAAGATGCCGAGCAACATTATCACTCCACTTTCAAGGAAATTCTTGCAGTAAAGAATGGAATCAAGAAATTCAATTTCTTCCTTATTCATACAGAATTCCTGATTGAAATGGATATGAAGGCTTTCCCGAAGATGATTCATCTAAATGCAAAAATTATTCCAAATCCTCAGATTCTCAGGTGGGCTCAATGGTTCTCTCCATACAAGTTTCAAGTCAGGCATCTGAAAGGAAAGGATAATATTCTCGCAGATTTTCTATCCCGACCGGAACAATTCTCAAGGAGATTTTCCCCAGCAAAACTGAAGTCAAAGGAAAAGCTATTCAGTCACATCTTTATGTTTTCTAGTTTACCAGGAACAAGTTCGTTAAAGTCAACAGATCATCCACCGGAATTGTTCAACCTCATGGATCCCTTTGATCCGTCAATTCTTATTGAAAGAAGAACTTATTATGAGCTCCAGGTTTTTCGACAACATGGACGATCTATTCTCAAGCCATATGGAGAGAATCCGGAATATCCGTTCTGCCATATATTCATAGCTCAAGTATTATATTTTCATGGAATTCAAATGCAATGTCTTCAAAGATTTTGATAACATTGCACCAGCTCTTAAAATATTTTTGCAATGGTTCAAACCTAGAAGATACTGGATTAAATGTTTCAGTGATTCCTACACAACAAAGGTGTTCATATTTCATAGGCTAGTAAAGATTATTAATGGAAAAGTCCAGGCACAAGCAGAAGCATCATTTTGGTGGAAATTTCCCGTGTCCATTTTATCAATGGAAGAAGAATATAGCGAGGCACAAAGAATCCTTTTTCAACAAAATAGATGCATCCCGAAAGAAATATGGCCAAAAGATTGGGCAAGCTGGAATTATACAAACAGTCATCCTAACTGGGAAAGAGTCCGCTGCAGCAAAAGAATACCAAACTCCATACGAAGTCATCCAAGAAAAGATCACTCAAGACATTTCCAGATTAAGGCAGAGGATTACATCTTTCAATCCAAAAGAGAAAGAGCACAATGAAGAAGGGCCGTCAAATTCCATTCGTTACTACACAAGATCATTGAAAAGATGCCTAGAAGACAACCCTAGAATCATCGAGGGATAATTACCTGATTCCCTACTAATCCCAACATAATCCTAAATTAGCCACCATAAAACACTAAAAAATATCCTACCCATGTTAAGACAAATTTTCCACATCTTTCCATACTATCCGGGTCCCGCTTCAACTTGTTTTCACATGTTTAGACGTGCCTCCACATGCTTCATCACATGCATCATCATACTTTCACATGGCGTCACATGCTCATGTTACACCATGTATAGTTCACCTGTTTCACATGTTTTCAGTTGTTTTTTAGTTGTTTGCCTAAAGACCTTCACATGTTTAGAAGGACCCACTTGTAAGATAAGTTTGCCATGTAAGATAGGTTTATTTTTTCTTTTATGTTTGTCTTGTAATAACCTCTTAGTCCTATATAAAGGAGGGCTTGTAGTACTGGTAGGATCATCTAGCAATCATCTTGTAAACGTTGAAAAATCCTTTGTGAAATACTACTTATGAGTGCTTTCTAAATTTCTCTCTTGTTCTTTCTTTCGAATGGATGGAAATGCATGTCCATGTATGGAAAATACAGTAAGTATACTGTAAGAAAGTTAGCTTATTATAGTATGAAAGTTTTCTGAGTTATAAACATCTAACGTTGGTTATAGTACAAACGTTTTCTGAGATGTGTAGCTTGGCAAGCCGTCCCTTATGGGTTGTTGAAGCCAGCCCCGTTTGTAGGAAATCTTTTGAGACTATAAACAAATGAACTATTTGTGTAGCTTGGCAAGCCTCCCTTATGGGTTGTTGAAACCATCCCCTTTTGTAGGGAAACTTTCGTATCTATGGTGTAGTTTGCTTTCTTGGAGTATCTTGCTCTATTTTTTTACTACTGTGGTATCAGACCCAGGTTTTGATCCTAAGACCTGTGGGTTATGGGCCCACCACGTGCCAGTCACGCCCTACTAGCATCACAATGTGGTAAGCCGGGGTTTCGAACCCTCAAGCTACCATATACACTAACAACTCACCTATAACCGGCCGCGGACTCGTCCGTGATGCTTTTTCCCTTCGAATTTGCCGCCTCGTGTGTTGAATCTAGTCAAAACCACAGCAAATACATAAATATGGGTCAAAGAAACATAACCCAATAAAAAATACTCGAAATGTACCAAAAATACACCATGGTGAGATTAAACTCACTCTTTCATAAGCTTGTCGAAATACAAATCAACTTGAATTTTAACTCTTTTGCATTTTCTTGCATTCACTCACATAACAGTTAAGCCTGCTCTCTAGGCGTCCAAATTTTTTTACTAAGTCCCATATTTTTTAAAAGATTTTGACAGAGTTTCCTTTGTAATTGGGCCTATCCACCTATTAGAGAATCACCAAAACCAACATCAAAATACCAAATTTATATCGGATTCAAGCCTAAGTTCTTCTAAAACTTTCGAAACTTGAATTTGATCCAAAAGCCGGCCTATACACCTCCGAATGACTTGAAACTTTACACGCATATCCAAAATCACCTAATGGTGCTACTGCAACTCTCAAAATTCCATTCTGACCCTCGGATCAAAATCTCACCTACCATCCAGAATTCGCCAAAATCCAACCTTAGCCAATTCAAGCCTAATTCTACACCGGACCTCCAAATTCAATTCCGGTTGCTCTCCTAAGTCATAAATCATCCCCCGAAACTAGTCGAATCATCTGAAATCTATTCCAATTCTTATAACGCATAAGTTAACATTCAGTTAACTTTTCCAAACTAACATTCTCATAAAGAGACCAATTGCCTTATTTCTAACCAAACTCTATCCGAATTACTTCAAATTATCCAAACATATATAAAAAACATATAGAAGCATAAAACGGGGAAAACAGGGTGGTAACACCCATGACAATGTGTCGGCTCATTACACGGAGTCTATCCTGAATCACTTTGACCTTGTCCATTGCATCCTGGACCATCTCGGTACCTAACAGCCTGGCCTCGCCCAGCTCGAACCAACCCATAGGGGACCTGAACCTCCTACAATATAGGGCCTCATACGGCGCCATCTGAATGCTGGACTGATAGCTGTTATTATAAGCAAACTCCGCCAGTGGAAAGAAATGATCCCACGAACCTCCAAACTCAATCACGCACACACGGAGCATATCCTCCAAATTCTGAATAGTGCGCTCGGACTGTCCATCCGTTCGGGGGTGAAATGTTGTGCTCAGCTCCACCCGAGGCCTAACTCTTGCTGCACGGCTCTCTAGAACCGTAAAGTGAACTGAGTGCCTCTGTCTGAAATGATGGAAACTAGAATACCATGCAGCCGGACTATCTCCCTGATGTAGATCTCCGCCAACCGCTCCGATGAGTAAGCGGTGCACATAGGTATGAAATGGGTGGACTTGGTTAGCCGATCCACAATAACCCAAATGGAATCAAACTTCCTCATAGTCCGTGGAAGTCCAGATATGAAGTCCATGGTGATGTGCTCCCAGTTCCACGTTGGGATCTCAATCTAATGCATTAATCCACCCGAACGCTGATGCTCATACTTCACCTGCTGGCAGTTGAGGCACTTAGAAACATAGTCAACAATATCCTTCTTCATCCGCCTCCACCAATAGTGCTACCTCAACTCCTGATACATCTTTGCGGCACCCGGATAGATGGAGTACAGCGAGCTATGGGCCTCTGCTAGAATCAACTCCCGAAGATCACCTACATTGGGCACACAAATACGCCCATGCATCTTCATCACTCCATCATCCCCGATGGTAACATCTCGAGCATCACCATGCCGAACTCTATCCTGAAGGACAAGCAAATGAGGGTCATCAAACTGCCGCTCTCTCATGCGATCAAATCGAGAAGACCAAGAAAACACACAGGCCAGAACCCGGCTGGGCTCCGAAAGATCCAATATAACAAACTACCTGGCCATAGCCTGAACATCCATCGCCATAGGTCTCTCCGAAGCTGGTAGATATGCCAAACTCCCCAAGCTCTCAGCTCGGAGACTCAAGGCATCGGTAACCATATTGGCCTTGCCCGGGTGATAAAGAATAGTAATATCATAGTCCTTCAATAGCTCCAACCATCTCCTTTGATGCCTATTCAGGTCCTTCTGCTTAAGCAAGTGATGCAAGCTCCGATGATTCGTGTAAATCTCACAAGGAACCCCATACAAATAATGACACAAAATCTTTAAGGTGTGAACAATGGCAGCTAGCTCAAGATCGTGGACAGGGTAGTTCTTTTCATGTACCTTCAGCTGTCGGGACGCGTAGGCAATCACCATACCGTCTTGCATCAATACTGCACTGAGTCTGACCCATGAGGCATTACAATATATCGTATAGGAATCCGAACCGGCAGGCAACATCAAGATAGGGGCCAAAGTCAAAGCTGTCTTGAGCTTTTGAAAGCTCGCCGCACACTCCTCTGTCCATTGAAAAAGGGCACCCTTTTGGGTCAATCTGGTCATAGGTGCTGCGATCGAAGAGAACCCCTCCACAAAGCGACGGTAATACCCCGCCAAACCAAGGAAGCTTCGAATCTTAGTAGCTGATGAGGGCCTGGGCCAACCCTGCACAGCCTCCACCTTTCTCGGATCCACTCGAATACCCTTGCTCAACACCACGTGGCCTAGAAATGCCACCGAACATAGCCAAAATTCACATTTAGAGAACTTTGCATATAATTGCTTCTCCCTCAAAGTCTGAAGCACTATCCTTAGGTGCTTCTCATGCTCTTCCCGACTCCGGGAATATACCACAATATCATCAATGAAAACAATTACGAACGAGTCAAAATATGGCCTGAATACACTGTGAATCCGATGCGTAAAAGTTGTTGGGGCATTAGTCAGCCCGAAAGACATAGCGAGGAACTCGTAGTGACCATACCGAGTCCCGAAGGCAGTCTTAGGGATATCTGGCTCCCGAATCTTCAGCTGGTGATAACCAGAGCACAAATCAATCTTGGAGAACACCTGTGCGCCCTATAGGTGGTCAAATAAGTTATCAATACGTGGCAAAAGATACCGGTTCTTCACTATAACTTTGTTCAACTGGCGATAGTCAATACACATACGCATAGAACCGTCCTTGTTCTTCACAAACAACACAGGAGCACCCCAAGGCGAAGCACTAGATCGAATGCGAACCTTACCCAACAACTCCTGTAACTGATCCTTCAACTCCTTCAACTCAGGACGAGCCATGCGGTATAGAAGAATAGAAATGGGCTGAGTGCCGGCAAGAAGTCAATACCAAAATCAATGTCCCTGTCGGGCAACATGCCCAGGAGATCAGCTGGAAATACATCAGAGAAATCACGTACCACTGGACAGAATCAATAGAAGGAGTGTTAACACTGACATCCCTCACATAAGATAGATAAGCTGCACACCCCTTCTCAACCATACCTTGAGCTTTGAGAAAGGAAATAACACCGCTGGGGGTGTGATCTAGAGTACCACTCCACTCAATACGTGGAATGTCTGGCATAGCCAGTGTCACGGTCTTGGCGTGACAATCAAGAATAGCATAGTGGGGCGACAACCAGTCCATGTCCAGAATAATATCGAAATCAACATACCGAGCAATAAAAGATTAGCTCTTGTCTCAAAATCACAAATAGTGACCAAACACGACTGATACACATGGTCCACAATAAAAGAATCTCCCACCGGAGTAGAAACATAAATGGGGACACTCAATAAATCCCGAGGCATACCCAGATGTGAAGCAAAATAAGAGGGTACATAGAAAAAGTAGAACCAGGATCGAATAGAACCGATGCCTCTCTGTGACTAACCAAGATAATACCTGTGATAATAGAATCGGAGGCGATAGCTGCAGCGCTATCAGGAATAGAACCCGCAGTCCACAGAACACAACACTATCAATAAGAGGGAGAACACATAGAAATATGAAGTACACAACTACAATTTTACACCAATCCAGTCTCAATAAGTTTCAGGGAGTTCAATTAAGAAAAGTAGGCACTTATACAAATAATCCTATCTAATCATGCTTCCCTAGCTACCACCAGATAAATCTTGCAATTAAATAACAAAGATAACACGGATTGAGCAGTTTAAGTAAGGTAATTTTCAACAATCTGCGCAAGTACACACCTGTCACCTCACGTACAAGGCATTTAAATCAACACATATATTTTCTAGGGGAGAAAATCCCCCACTCAAGGTTAGACAAGTCACTTACCTCAATCCTGATACAAAACTGCTAAGAAATGGCTCCCTTGCCACGAGTATCCGACTCCGAGTGGCCCAAATCTAGTCAAAACAATTACATAGTGTAAATAAAATCGCAAGTAACTAACTACAATGATAAAATTAAAGCTACGTCGAGAAAATAGGTGAAATGACCAAAATACCCTTGCAGCCATCGGCTCGGAATCAAAATATTTTTACATTTTCAGAACTCTCGTACTCTCATAAGTCTAACCATATAAAATTTATCAAAATCAAACTCCGTTTGCCTATTCAAATCAATGATTTTCGACAACCTAGGCTTAGAGTAAAAATCATCCATTAACCCACCTCCAAACCTCTATTTTCAGAGGTTTAATTCGTGATTTAATAATATATTAATATAAAATTAGTCCATGAGTAATTACTTGATGATTCCCCTTGATTTCCTCCTCAAAATCGCTAAAATCCTCTCCTAGTTCGAAGCCTCTAATGTTTTTAATATTCTGAAATTTCCGAGTTAGACTGATATTAAACCCTCCAGGGATTTTCGCTTTTGCGACTACTATGTCGCTTCAGCGGCTCCGCCTCTGCGGACATATGGTCACTTCTTCGATCCTAATAAAAAATCGAGTTTCACTTCTGCAGATTATCTGTCGCTTCTGCGACATCACTTAAGCGAAATTTGTCCGCTTCTGCGGATCGCTTCTGCGATAGCCTTCTCGCTTCTGCGGAAGCGCTTTTGCGTAGCCTTCTCGCTTCTGCGGAAGCGCTTTTGCAAATTTTCATCCGTTTTTGTGGAAATCCACTGACCGGCCCCAAAGCGCTTCTACGCTCCTTTGTTCGCTTCTGCGGATACGCTTCTGCGGGCCTTTTTCCGCAGGAGCGGAAATACCAGAAACAGCTATACCAGACCCGATACAACTTCAAATTTCTCCCGTTTAATCACCCGAACTCATCCCGATGCCCCCGGGACCTCAATCAAAAGTACCAACCTAATCCAAATCACGATACGAACTTATTTCAATCATAAAAAATATCATTAAACACAAAAATCATCAAATCATGGCGGATTCGAGCCTAACTTTCAACCAAACTTCCGAAACCTTCATGCTATAAAAAACCCAACCAAACGATGTCCGAATGACCTGAAACATTGCAAACATATCCAAAATCACCTACCAAAACTATTGCAACTGTCGGAATTCTATTCCGACTCCCGGATCAAAATCTCAATGATCGATCGGATTTCCAAAAATTCCAAACTTCAGCATTTCAAGCCTAAATGAGCTACGGACCCCCAAAATACGTTCCGGATGCGCTCCCAACCCCGAAATCACCTAACGGAGCTAATGAAATTATCAGATTTTCATTCCGATGTTGTCTTAACATTATTTAAAATACAAGCTATTTTTCAACTATAAGGTTCTCATTTAGGGACTAAGTGTCTCAAAATACTCCAATTTCTAAAATCGAACATCCCGACAAATCACAATAGCAGAAATAAAATTAGGGGGAACAATTAATTGGGGATCAAGGCGTAAATTTCAAAAACGACCGGCCGGATCGTTACACATTAAGACTGAAATTTTCTTACTACATTTCAGATTTCAAAAAATTATTTAAGTGTTGGGTTATTATTTCATTTAGTGTTATTAGAATTTTTGCTATTGTTCCATTGATTTTTCTGCTGGTTTTTCCTCTGGTTTCAAATCTGCACCGGTTATTTATTTGATCATCCTGGTTGCTGCTGCCCTACTGTTGTTGCTATGTTGTTTCTTTGCTACTGCTGATTATCTTCTTTTTTGCTTTCCAAATACCAGGTACATAACTAATACATTGGTTCTTGTAAGCTGAAAATTGAAGCATGAATGCAAAGAAAAATGAAGATCTGAAATGTTAAACTTATTGTAGTTGTTTACTTATTTTGTATATACATTAGAATATTTATTCCATTAGAATCTTGTAGATGTTTGTTTATGTATAACCGAATATTTTATAGTAGTTTAGTGTGCGAACTTCCTATGTATGCTAGTTGAAAGGGATTAATGGCGCGATAGGCTATTTTTGTTATTATAGTTTCTTTAAGAAAAATGTTATAAGCAATTTAGGCCATTTAGAATATTCTTGAATACTCCAATAGTTACCACTAAACAAAGGTTGTTTTAAAGCTTATAGGAATATTGTTTAATTAGATACTATTGGTTAATTTTGGCATGTAAATGACTTAAGATAAAAAAATCAGATTTCTGAGGAATATTGTCTAATTAGACACAATTGGTTAATTTAAGCATGTAAATAACTTAGGATAAAAATCAGATTTCCAAGTTCTTTCACCTTAAGGAGAATACCACTTTAAATTGGCAGAACCCTTGTTAACTAAAATAATCCCATTTTTTTAGCTTGCAAGTTATGAATATGTATAAAATAAGCTAGTTAGGCCAACTAGAATAAGGATGGCTCAGGTCCATGTTTTGTACTACTCATGTTGGGTCTAGGCCCATAGTTGTCAAAAGACTGCATAGCCATATTTATTTCAGAATTAACAAATTGTATTCGAAGCCCGATCACAATGAGTCTAAAGCATGTGAATAAATTAGGACTTTTTCTTCTTTTGCATATTTAGAGATGAACTTAATAAAGAAAATGTACCCAATTTAGGATCATCCTTTCAAAATAAATGATACAAACCTCGCAGAATAAAAAGGCATAAAATTGCGGGGCCCTCACAACTGTATATATTAATTCCTTAGGTTTCGTGACGGATCTTCTAGTGAATTTCATGGCTTTTCTAAAAAATAATAGTGCATTAGTATCTTTAGACGCGTGTTTAATAATGTTACCTCCCTAAACTCGGGTGTGCATTTCATGCGACCCAAACTCAAATCCTAAAACAGTGGATGTAGTGTGCCTAGGATTGCGGGTTCATTTCATGTGGCGCAATCTGAAAATATACTTTAAACGATGTTCACTTTCTCTTACATAATAAAAATAATAATAAAAGCGGTTTAAAATTAATTAAAAGCACATAGGTTATAACATGTATAAAAATCAGATATTCTAGCCTTCTATAATAATTTAAGCGATCGTGGTAGAACCACGGGATCCGAGGGTGTCTAACACCTTCCCTCGGGTCAACAGAGTTCCTTACTTAGAATTTCTGGTTCGCAGACTTCATTTGGAAAGTCGCAATTTTCTCGATTTGGGATTAAATAAATTGGTGACTTGGGACACCATAATTTATTCCAAGTGGCGATTATAAAAAATAAATAAATAATTCCATTTCGAATATTGTCACTTAAATTGGAAAAACTCTCTTGTACCTTAACTTTCGGGATACGGTGCGCAAAAAGAAGGTGTGATACCTATCATATTTATAAGTCTTTCTGTGCCTAGCATATTTTTTTTTTGTATTGATTTTCTTCCCTTGAAAAATACTACTGCAATAAAAGGATTGGCACAAGAGTATTTTTACCCTTTATCTATACTATTGAATATAGACTATCTCTTATTTTTTGGTTAAAGTGGGCACCTTTGGTCTACCCAAATAAAAGTAACGGGGAAAATAATTGTGGCAAAATGTGTTTCATTACAATTTACAATTTAGATATCACTAGTATAGTACCCGCGCGATGCGCGGTACATAATAATTAGAAAAAAAGAGTGTATATATATAATAAAAATATGTGTATTTCAAATTACAATTAGTGAGCGAATACAAAAGGAGTTAAATTAAATTTAAGTAGATGAATTTTTTTGAGAGTAATATAGGTGGATAACTCATAAATACTTCAATTCCTCATGTACTACTGTCTGTTTACAGGACATAAACATCGATGAAAAAAAACTTAGTAATTGAGAGGCAAAGGTGAACAAACTCGTGAGGTTAAATTTTAGGCTGAGAACAAACGTGCATAGCTAATCATTCAACAACGGAGTAGATGCACCAAAACTAAATAATCATATAACATATGTAAAATACCTTTTCATCTCGTAGAACCAATTCAATCGACAATATATTGCCTGGATTAAAACGATCCGGTACTTCCCACAAACGGACAACACAAACTTTTAACTTCCATTGCATCTTCAAAATTATTATATCGTTGATGAAATTAATGTGATTAGCCATCTTTTTCATAAGTCCTAAGTTTTTTTAAAAACTTGATAGCAGACGGAACTTTACAATTTAAGAAGATGTAGTTGAGAAAAAAATATAAACTGTTGATGGCTTGAGCAGTTGATAGCAAATCGTGCGTGAAGCAGTTGAATGAATCGTCGGGTTGAATGTTAAGTTATGAAACGTGTAAAGAGAAGCTCGTGTCCTGCGCATGTTCTGATACATAGTCTTCGTTGTTCTAATGAATATACTGTATTTTGTTTAGCAGTTCTCTATTTGGTCAATCCAAAACATAGGAATCATCGTTAATAACTTCACTCAAATAGTCAAATGTTCGCCACGTAGAGTAAACTAAATGGAACTTATATTTGAGATAATATATAGAATAAGAATTTGAATGGTTTTCGAAATTTATTTATTAATAATTGAAAAAATTTTGCAAATAAAATAACAACTTAGAAGGTTGAAAGGTTTACTGAAATGTTTACAGAGGAATGCATTGTATTTTAGTTCCTACAAATTAGGAACAATATCTTAACATTACATGTATCAATAGTTTGTTGTGTCATTTAGCTTCATGAGAGGCCTTTTTCTTTGGCTTTTATATATATTCTAGTTCCTAATAATTTGGAGCAATGTCCTAAAGTGCCAAGATTATGCCACTTGGCTTCATGAGAGGTTTTTTTCTTTTGATTTTATTTGTTTTATTATTTTCATCTTTTATATGTATATATAAATAGATTTTTCGTTTTTTTAATTTAAAATAATTTTAAAACTCCAATATAAAACTACTCCCCAATTTTAATTGGTAATTCATTATTTTTTTATCTTTTTATTTAAAGTTATTTTGAAACTCCAACTTGAAACCATTTCTCGATTTGAATGGGTTGTTTCTTCTCTTTTTTTCGTTTTTTTATAGGTTAGTTTTTTTCTTTTTATTTTAAAATAAGTTAAAAATTCAAACTTGAAACTACTCCTACCCTATTTGAATGTGTAGTTATTTTATGTATATATTTATTTTTCATTGTTTTTTATTATATTTAATTATAATATATCTATATTTATTAAATCCAAATAAAGTAATCAATTAATATATATATATATATATATATATATATATAAACAAATTACCATTGTCACACCTCTTTTTTACGCACCCGCAAGGATGCAAAGAGTTTATTACCACGTAAATACGGATTTGTTATTTTTATTTGAAAAGTATATATTTAGCTTGTATTGTGGTCTGAAATTTACCATGTATATCTCTAAGAACTATAAAAAAGTTTTGTGCTTTACTCAATAGTAGTCTAGATAAAATACCTCTAGACAATTATTTTTTGAGCAATTAATCAAGCCATTACAACAATAGCAACTCCTTCGAGCCTTGTGATCATATTCTTTTGTCAACTCCTGAAGAAATAGAAACAATAATATTAGTCTTCTATACTTAAGGGAGGTATATATATATTGTGATTTGTACCTATATAGAAAGAACCGCGACGAAAATTTGCCTAAATATCATATTTCTACTTCAAACTTTTAGTGCAGCACATCAGTGCTAAAAATATTGAGAAAGGATGTATACTTGTCTGCTCTTTAATCAATAGTCCATCATTTTCGGAGCAATTATTGGGATTAGCATGTCTATGCCTTTGTTTTGCACTCCGACCCAATTGGTGCGAGCTGCCACTTATACATAGATTTGTCCTTATGCCCAACTAATCGAAAAAAAATCAACAACATCATATTTACTGGAGATGTAAAGCAAAGAAGTTAACATATACACCATTTCCTTTTCAACTTCTAAATTTTATTTTCATGTTGTATTTTTAATCTCTAGCAACTCTTTTGCGAGAGATAGACATGAATGTCATTTTCCTCTTAGAAGTGACTGATCCAAATATCGTGTACCTTAATTATTGGCGCCTTAAATTTTTAGAATGAGATCATTCAATATATTGAGCAATACTTATCTCCATCAACACGAGAAAAAAATTAAATAACAATACACTGTAGAAGAACTAAAGTAAATATACACATATGTAGAACTATATTTAATAAACAATACCTTTCAATCTTCTTGTGCGTATTCCGGATTTTTGGTACACATAGATTTTAATTGCAACCACGATTTTCATTCAAGACGATTCTCTCATTGATATAAAAGTATTTAAACCTACAATATAGCCAATATTTGAACTTACCTACTGCTACTTTCAAGTTGGAGCATGTAAAAGTTGAAAAATTGTAGAGGAGACCAACCGTATACAGGAAAATTCAAAACGTTTAGAGACACATTTAAAACTTGAAAGTTATCTAGAGCTTGCATAATATTTTCTTTTTCAAAAGCTTTAACCATATAGTAAACTTAACTTTTCTTTTTCAATCCCAAAACTAAGAGGTGATGTAATTGTTCCCCCCTTAAGATAGGAATTACATTTTTAAACATTTTACGTATTATATTTTAATTTTTAAAATTATTAGATTAAATTTTGCAGATAGTGGGAACAACTACCTTTCGTAAGAGAAACCACAATTAGCAGTTGTAAGTAGTGGAACTAATTTAAACTTCTACATTAACCAACTAATTTAAAATTTAAAATTGAGAATTTTTTTTAGTTAGAAAGTTAGTTTATTTTGTCTTAGTTATGCCATATGGCTTTTTGTGGTTAAGCCACTTGGCATCATGAGAGGCTTTTATCCCTTGCTTTTAATTATATATAGTTTTTTTTCAAAAGCTTTAACCATATAGTAAACTTAACTTTTCTTTTTCAATCCCAAAACTAAGAGGTGATGTAATTGTTCTCTCCTTAAGATAGGAATTACCTTTTTAAACATTTTACGTATTACATTTTTAATTTTTAAAATTATTAGATTAAATTTTGCAGATAGTGGGAACAACTACCTTTCGTAGGAGAAACCACAATTAGCAGTTATAAGTAGTGAAACTAATTTAAACTTTTACATTAACCAACTAATTTAAAATTTAAAATTGAGAATTTTTTTTAGTTAGAAAGTTAGTTTATTTTGTCTTAGTTATGCCATATGGCTTTTTGTGGTTAAGCCACTTGGCATCATGAGACGCTTTTATTCCTTGCTTTTAATTATATATAGATATAGATTTTTAAAATTATTAGATTAAATTTTGCAGATAGTGGGAACAACTACCTTTCGTAGGAGAAACCACAATTAGCCGTTGTAAGTAGTGAAACTAATTTAAACTTCTACATTAACCAACTAATTTAAAATTTAAAATTGAGAATTTTTTTTAGTTAGAAAGTTAGTTTATTTTGTCTTAGTTATGCCATATGGCTTTTTGTGGTTAAGCCACTTGGCATCATGAGACGCTTTTATTCCTTGCTTTTAATTATATATAGATTATATATAGATACTACTCAATATTTTTCCTTTTCGTTTAATATTTTAGCTTTATCTTTATCGTTACTAAATTTTTCTGCTTAAGGAGTTATAATCTAGAAATTGAATTGAAGGATTGGAGTTGAAGAATTTCTATATATATATATATATATATATATATATATATATATATATATATATATATATATATATATATATATATATATATATATATATATATATATATATATATATATATATATATATATATATATATATATATATATATATATATATATATATATATATATATATATATATATATATATATTAAATAGGATAGCGTGCAATACAACAAAAAAGTAATACATCATGAAAGGCATAAATGATAAAATAACTTTTTATTCTCTGTTTTCTCCGGTGTTAATATATCTTAAAGATATATGACTTCAGTATACTCGCTGTTACATAGTGCCGCCATAATTATTAAATGTTGTTGCACTCTTTAATTACTTTTATAACAAACATAATGCTTAGAATATTTAGTTCTATATTCTTAGACTGTGTCAAAACTTTTGTTAACGAGGTAATTAGTTTGGATTATATATATTATATTCTTTTTCCCTTTTTTGTTCTTTTAAGGAACTAATTATCGAACTTCATACATATCCATGGACCGAAAAAACTTCATACATATTTAGTAACATGTTATTTTAGAATATTTATGCCATTTTAAATTTATTCTTTTGGAATGTGTTTTGCAATATTTGAAACAAGATACCTCGTGCATCGCACGAATATACAGAGACTAGTCTATATTATTATAAAAGCACGAATAATTTATGCTAAATGTTGAACGACTAAAATATCCCTTAAACATTAATCGACTTTTATAACCTTAAGAATTTCTATAATGTAAGGATTTAATTGTAAATTATTTAACGTTGGAATTTTTTTCCGATTAAACTACACCATAGATCTTACAACTGAAGTCTTTTCCAAGTAACCATCGCAATGGGATTGAAGCCTTTCTTATTCATGCGTTTGATTCCTTGTGGGATTCTACCACAAATTATTTTAGTATTTAAAGGAAGCTGGAAGTCAATAATTTTATACAAAAGGCTCCATACGAGGAAGGAAGCGAAACTGGCGGTCACGGAAGCTAAAAATGCAGCGTTTGGGCGCATGTATGAGGAATTGGGGGAGAAAGGCGGGGACAGAAAGTTATTCCGGTTGGCTAAGGTGAGGGAGAGGAAGGCGCGGATCTAGACCAAGTTAGGTGCATCAAGGACGAGGATGGTAGGGTTCTGACGGGGGAGTCGCAAGTCAAGCCGGAGATGGCAGGAATACTTTCGAGACCTGCTTAACGAAGAGGGGGATCGAGTCTTAGAGCTAGGGGAGCCGGGGCATTCAGAGTGTCCTAGAGACCTCGGGCACTGCAGGCGCATTAAGGAGGAGGAGGTCTTGAGGGCGTTGCGTAGGATGAGTAGGGGTCGAGCGACTGGGCCAGACGAAATCCCGGTGGAGTTTTGGAAATGCATGGGTAGGTCGGGAGTGGAGTGGTTGTCCAGGTTGTTCAATGTGATCTTTAGGACCAAGAGGATGCCGGAGGAGTGGAGATGGAGTACAATGGTTCCCTTGTACAAAAACAAAGGGGATATCCAGTGTTGCAACAACTATAGGGGTATCAAATTAATAAGTCACACCATGAAGGTCTGGGAGAGGGTGATCGAGGCGAGGGTGAGGGAGATGTCATCTATATCTGTGAACCAGTTTGGTTTCATGCCGGGTCGCTCTACTACCGAAGCTATCCACCTTGTGAGGAGGATGGTGGAACTGTTCAGGGATAAGAGGAAGGACCTGCATATGGTGTTTATCGACTTGGAGAAGGCGTACGATAAGGTCCCTAGAGAGGTTCTGTGGAGATGCTTGGAGGCGAAGAGCGTGCCAGAAGCCTACATCAGAGTGATCAAAGACATGTACGATGGAGCCAAGACTAGGGTTAGGACGGTGGGTGGCGACTCGGACCATTTTCCGGTGGTTATGGGGCTACATCAAGGATCTGCGTTAAGCCCTCTCTTATTTGCCTTGGTAATGGATGCTCTAACTCGCCATATTCGAGGGGATGTGCCATGGTGTATGCTCTTTGCTGACGACATAGTCTTGATAGACGAGACGAGGGCTGGTGTTAATGCGAGGTTGGAGGTCTGGAGACAGACCCTCGAGTCTAAGGGTTTTAAACTAAGCAGGTCTAAGACAGAATATCTAGAGTGCAAGTTTAGCGCCGAGTCGAGCGAAGTAGGCTGGGACGTGAAGCTGGGATCTCAGGTCATAGCCAAGAGGGACAGTTTCAGATATCTTGGATCGGTGATTCAAGGGGACGGAGAGATTGACGGGGATGTCACTCACCGTATAGGAGCGGGGTGGTTGAAGTGGAGGCTCGCATCAGGAGTCTTGTGTGACAAGAAAGTTCCACAGAAACTCAAGGGGAAGTTTTATAGAGCGGTGGTTAGACCTGCCATGTTGTATGGGGTGGAGTGCTGGCCTGTGAAGAACTCTCATGTCCAGAGAATGAGAGTTGCGGAGATGAGGATGCTCAGGTGGATGTGCGGGCTCACCAGATTAGATAAGATTAAGAATGAAGTTATTCGGGAGAACGTGGGGGTGGCCCCAGTGGATGAGAAGATGCGAGAAGCGAGACTCAGGTGGTTTGGGCATGTGCGGAGGAGAAGCCCCGATGCCCCTGTGAGGAGTTGCGAGCGGCTGACGGTGGTTGGCGCGTGTCGAGGCAGAGGGAGGCCTAAGAGGTATTGGGGTGAGGTGATTAGGCAAGATATGGCTAGAATGGGGATTTCCGAGGACATGACCCTTGATAGGAAAGTTTGGAGGTCTAGTATTAGGGTTGTAGGGTAGGGCCTTCTAGAATTCTTAGTACTTCTGTTAGGGGCTGAGTGGGGTTTGGTAGCGACCTCTATAGTTAATTAATGTATTGTATTGTGCCTCTTGTGGTAGTAACCGATTGGTATTATTGCATGTCATTCTACTTTTGGTTTTATGTTTAGATAATTACTTATTTGATTTATCCCGGATTTACTAACATTGTTTTGTTTTGTTTGTTGATTTTCTCTCTCCTTCTCTAAGCCGAGGGTCGGCCGGAAACAGCCTCTCTACCCTTTCGGGTAGGGGTAAGGCCTGTGTACGTATTACCCTCCCCAGACCCCACTTTGTGGGAACATACTGGGTAGTTGTTGTTGTTGTTGTTGCTCCATACGAAATTGATGCCATGACTGCCACTTTAATAAATTGTGTATTTGCTTCTTGATAGGGTGCGTATTCCACAAAAGTAGTGGTTTCATGTTTAGCTTATCAAGGCTAATTTTATTATCTTAAATTCCATTCAATGTATGCTCCTCTAATCTATTTTATTCTTCATGTTTTAGATTCTAGGGTAATACATATCTTATTCGGTGGTAAATTAACTATATGTCTCTACTAAATATTCTTGAAATTTCAAATTATGAGAACATTAACGTTTGCAATATTTTGTCAGTCTTTTAAATTATATTTTATGTACGTTTCATGTTGATAGGTTGCAAGAGACTCGAATTACGAGGTACTCGAAGATAATGTTATCGTAAATTCCTTATTCTTAATTGTTAAATTATGTTATTCTAATATATTCTACTATTGGTTCTTGATACGTATGTGTTTGATAATTTTTTGCTTTGATTGTATTGTAAATATCATTATGTTAATTTATAGACCAAAATAATATTTTCTCAATCATCTGTTTTAGAAATTTATTAGATATAATAAAGCACATTAAAAGAATATAATTATAATATTCAATATACTACACAATATTTTTTTTTCTATTGAAACTACAAGTTTAGTTTTAATTATAATATGATCAGTCAAATATGCAGCAAACTTCCAACTCATACAAAGTTGCTTTGCTTCTTATATGCATCAAATATAACTTTATTATCTAGCTTTAGACTACACATACGAGATAATCTCAGACCCTTAAAAACTTATTCCGAATTTATATGGAATTATAATATCATTCAAGTGTCCTCTTTATTGCTAAAGTTGTAAAGCCATACCAGTTATACATGAATAAAGATATTTTTAAATACCTTTAACCATAGATAATAAAATCACATAATTACATGCTTCAAGTATATATTTTTACAAGGTGCAAGTCTTGTTGATGTCTCGCCAATGAGTTCTAGACCAACGTATAGTTAACATGGGAAACCAACTTCAAATTGGCTCCCAAGACCAATGGTGATAGCAAATAAAATAAACACACCCTAAGTGAAAATGTCAATTGTGAAAATACATGATGAAAAGAGATATTTTAATTAGCAATTAAAAATAAATATGTCGATACTAAATAAGTTTTTGATAGCTACATTCTTTGGTAATAACAAAAGACTTTTCAATTTTCATTCCACAGAAGATAATACTAACCACTTTTGCCAGAAATATACTTACATATTTGGATACTAAATGACCTTTCGCTATACATATTTCTTGAGAAGATTACTATACCAAACTTAAAAAAGATCTTCCCTATACATTGGTTGATTTTGAAGAAAAAGACACCCATCATGATAGTGATATAAACTTTAGATCCCCTAATTGCCTTATGTAATGGTACAATGATACTACGTAACTACGTATAGAGTTTAGCTAATAACGTATGTCATATGCAAAAATTATAATGGTCCAACGTGCTTTAGGTATTATGTTAATGCAATAACATTGATTTTTAATATTTTAAAGATGTAGCGTTGAATTCATATCAATTCTTTACAAGGATTATTTCTTCTTGTATATTCTAATATAATTAGTTTCTTACATTGAATATTTACGTGCAACGCACTTACATAAAGACTAGTTTTTATAAAAACACGAATAATTTATGTTAAATGTTGACTGACTAAAATATCCTAAAATATTGATCGACTTTTATGCCCTTAAATATTTGTATAATATAAGGATCTAATGGTAAATTACCTAATGATAGAATTGTTTTTCAATTTAAACTATACATATACCCGACCTTACAATGTTAATCCTACTCTAATAAAAAAAAGTTTCTTCCTAAATATAATTCTTTATAACATTGCACATAATAGATATGTACTAAAAGAGGATTTTTAAAATTCTACTATTCTTTAAAGCCTTAATTTATCTTTAGTATACATATAAAGCTAAAACTAAATTAAGTTAGTACTATCTTTTACCAAAGAATTAGGACTGTATATTTCAAAAAAAATTGAGTTAATTTTTAAAATATTAAATAATAAGAAAATAAATAATTAATAATTTTTTAAAATGTAAAGTCTAATTTTAGTGTGTTAAAATAATAGGGGAAAGTTTGGATGAATATTGTATTTTACATGATAATAAAGTGGTGAGATTGTACTCTTTAATTTATTTATATTTACTACAGTATGAGTAATTAATTCTTTTACAAATTTTTCAACAAAAATCGATTGATGATCTAGATTAAGTTTCCTAAAATAAGTTTTTTCATATCTACTATATATCGAAGTTTAACAAATCTTTTCTTTGGTTGTTTTATTTTCATTAGATGCTCATGTGTCATAACTTGCTTAAAAATTATGTATGTTTCTCCTAAAAAATATGTAAAATATGTATACTATATATAATACATGTGAGCACGTGATTCTTGCCCTATATGAGAATAACTCCAAAAAAAAATTCAAAAAAAAAAATAGTCTTGTGTTATGTGATTTTTGTGATTTGTCGTGTTATCTTTTCTTTTATTGTTCGCATTTGTCTATGCGTGTTTATTTATAAAATTAATAAAAAATATAAAAAATATGTCACATTCGCATTTGGGATTCAATTCTACATTTAGGAGTAATTAAGTTTGTTCGACAAAAATGAAAAATTACAAAAAATAGGTATTTTGCATTTTTAGCATTTAATGTCTAGTTGTGTGATTTTATTTTGAATTGATACTTAAATTGTGTGCGATAGTTATTATTAAGAATTGACTTGTATTTGTAAGATAATTTTGGTTTTGTAATTTAACCTAGGATTTTAATTTTTAAATTAGGAGTTAAAAAGAACATAAAAGAAAAAAAAGGAAATGAAAATAGAATTCAGACTAAGCCATTATTGAATCAAATTACTCAGGCCCAAACGTTACCCTGTAACCCATATCCAACCCATCCCATTTACCTCATAACGCGATCCAAGCCCCCAACCCACTTAACCAAACGAGCCCGTTTGGTTTTAGTAACCTAATCTGGAACGTTGGTTCCCATCATCCAACGGCCTAGATTAATCGATTAATTTTAAGTCACTAAAAACCCCCCAAACCCTTTCAACCCATCTTAGACCAAACCCCCCCCCCCCTCTCTCACTCTTCTCTTCCATCTCCCCAGTAACACAGCCGCAAACCGTCGCCCCCCGCCACTGAAAATCGCCTCAAGGCGGTTCCGGTAGGCCAACGACCCCCAACTTTACACCACAGCACCCCCATAACCTCCTCATTCCGGTCCTTAGCTTGGTTTCCTTCAAATCAGGCTCCAATTCTTCGAATATTCAATCGAAGTTCGGCCGGAAAACTTCATCGGCTCCAATGACCATGAAATTAACACCCTGAAGCCACCAGACCACCCCCTCCCCAAATCCACACATGTTCTCCTTCGAACGACACTAGAACACTTCGCATACTAATTCTTTGCCAAGAACTCTAGTAGCCGCCACTTGCTTCCTAGTGGCGGTGTCGCTTCCATTCAACCCCAAACTCACAAATAGCCTTCCCCTAACCCCAAACTCACAAATAGGGTGCGTATTCGACAAAAGTAGTGGTTTCATGTTTAGCTTATCAAGGCTAATTTTATTATCTTAAATTCCATTCAATGTATGCTCCTCTAATCTATTTTATTCTTCATGTTTTAGATTCTAGGGTAATACATATCTTACTCGGTGGTAAATTAACTATATGTCTCTACTAAATATTCTTGAAATTTCAAATTATGAGAACATTAACGTTTGCAATATTTTGTCAGTCTTTTAAATTATATTTTATGTACGTTTCATGTTGATAGGTTGCAAGAGACTCGAATTACGAGGTACTCGAAGATAATGTTATCGTAAATTCCTTATTCTTAATTGTTAAATTATGTTATTCTAATATATTCTATTGGTTCTTGATACGTATGTGTTTGATAATTTTTTGCTTTGATTGTATTGTAAATATCATTATGTTAATTTATAGACCAAAATAATATTTTCTCAATCATCTGTTTTAGAAATTTATTAGATATAATAAAGCACATTAAAAGAATATAATTATAATATTCAATATACTACACAATATTTTTTTTTCTATTGAAACTACAAGTTTAGTTTTAATTATAATATGATCAGTCAAATATGCAGCAAACTTCGAACTCATACAAAGTTGCTTTGCTTCTTATGCATCAAATATAACTTTATTATCTAGCTTTAGACTACACATACGAGATAATCTCAGACCCTTAAAAACTTATTCCGAATTTATATGGAATTATAATATCACTAGTGAATTTGTCGCGCTCCGCGTGGTCTTAAAGAACAAAAAAATAGTTCTTACATATATTGAATTTCTTGTTAATGAGAAAAAATCTCTGAATACATAAAAGTTAGAAAACTAAAAAATATAGGCAAGACATACATACGAAATTATTAAACTATATCATAAACTTACAATTGATATATTTTCTTTGCTTAGTAAATAATTTGGTTACATGGATATTTGTTTAGAAAAATGGGTTTTTATTTTTGTATATATGTGTATACAGAAGTGTCTTAAATATATAATTTTTTCCACTCGTTAAATTTTTAAAATAGGGGAAAAATTTAATTAATCAAATTAGGACAAAATTAAAGAAGAAAACGAAGTTAATAACGTCTTCAATGAAGAACTAATTGTCAAACTGAAAATTCACACATCTATTCCTTTTGTTTTTCCTTCTCTTTCCTTATTCATATCTTCTCTTTATATGTATTCTTTTCTTTGAAGCTTTCTATTTAGTTTTTGCTTACCTTTATATCCTTTGGTTGGAGATGATGTCCTTTCACAGTAATGAGTTTTACTGTTAATATTTCTGTAGTTATAAGATTTTATTATGCTTTCTTGTAGCGGAAACTGCTGGAGTATCAAATTTTCATAGGAGTATTGATTATTGTCTTATTGAGTATTTTAAGTCGGACGATTTCTAAGTCCAAATTTTCTCTCTGGAAAAATAAATTTGTCACACATATTTTATTGATATATCATTACTATCAACCTCTTTAGAAACCGAAGAAATATTTCAATTTGATTCTAACACTTTGCAATTTCTCCATGAAACTACAACTCCCTCACCTTGCTTTCCATATAGCACTAAACGCCTTCGAATTAAAATTTTCTACGGGCTGAAATTTAAAGCAGAGAGACATTACGTATAAATAAACATTCACTATAAGGAATCGGATGAGAATCTAAAAATTAATAGAGGGTTTATGGACATTTTAACATAAGTTGGTGAAAAGAACGAAGGAAAGAAGCTTGCTATATTCATATGTGAATTTTTACATAACTGGACATAGTCATAACAGTAAAAATCGGTAGAAACAAAGAAAATATGTCGTGTGTTATTACATCTCATTGATGAAAACAGTGAAATAGCAAGCTTAGCTTTCAATTTTGTAAACTGATTAAACAACACATATCATTAGATATCAAATTAATTACCATTGCATTCATAAATTGCAAAATAACTACTCCACTAACATTTTATATACTTTATACAATAAAACATAGTAGTATTATTTCATCAAATCAACACAAGAAAAAATCTGTAAATTTACAATACCAAGCTTAGAAGTACTTTATTGTAGAAAGCATTGGAGGCCTGATATTTCAAAGAAATCTGGCCATCATAGAATATAATAGAAAATATGATGCCTATTTCGAAGCATCTCCTAATGATGTCCAAAAGGAGAACGATTGGAAGCCTAAGGGATGTTGGGCTTTTGTTTGTTCATAGTGTATACCGGCTTACTGGCTAGGGGTGAATTTCTTGTGCATAAATAGATGGTATTTCTTGCCTTTTTGGATACATTTTCAATTTATACATGTATTCTACTAAAAAACAAAGAATTTGTTTTTACTTTTCTTTGAAATGGACTGCTTAAAATATTTTTTCAATAGATCGTTTAAAAAACAGTGAAACGTTATGATTGTTGCATCATTGTACTATGTAATGCTTGCACCCTTACAATCATGGCACTTATTCGTTTTGGAAACAACACCTTTCTCTTTCTATATTTATTTTGGAACTGAGTTAGAATCTCGTTTTTAAGTTTAATAGATATTGAATCTTGTATTAAAATAGAGAAAATCCCAAAAATTTGAGAAAGATAAAATACTGTCACGACCCGGATTTTCCCCCAATATCGGGATCGTGATGGCGCCTACTCGTGGTAGCTAGGCAAGCCACTGTATTCGTACTATCCTGTTTTTAACACAATATCATAATTTATTTCTCAACAAACCACCACTTTAATTAAATAAATGCGGAATACTTTATCGAAATAGAAATAACTAATTACAAGATAAAAATCATACTGATATCCTCTACCCAAGACGTGGAGTCACCAACTCACGAACTACTATTGAATACTACACATATAAGTTTGAAAGAAATATAACATAATTCTGTTTGTCTCGGAACAAAGAGACCACAACTAGTAACATAAGTAAAGAGAGAGACGCCGGACTTGCGGACGTCTGCAAGCTACCTCGGTCTCAAGTGTGATCAAACTTCCACGCAATCGATTTACTGCTGCTGCTCCTGATCGTAACCTGGACCTGTGCAAAAATGCACAGAAGTGTAGTATCAGCACAACCGACCCCATGTGCTGGTAAGTGCCTGGCCTATCCCGGCGAAGTAGTGACAAGCCTAGGACCAGACACCCACATAAACCTGTGCAATTCAATATATATGTATACCACATAATAACAAGAAATAACCAAGTAATAACACAATAAGGAATATCTCAAAGAATTCAACAATTAACAACAGTTAATAAGTTCACAAGGAAAACCAAGTATAATGGAAACACATGAAATATCAAGTCAAGGAATAGCAAACAGTTGCACGGCATCACCCTTCGTGCTTTTACTCTCATCCTCACCAAATAAGCAAATAAAGTACACGGCATCACCCTTCGTGCATTTACTTTCATCCTCACATCCATAGTACGGCATGATCCTTCGTACATGGTTCAATAATAGGGCACAGCATGATCCTTCGTGCATAATCAATAAAACATGGCACGGCATTAACCTTCGTGCATAAATAATAAAGCATGGCACGGCATTAACCTTCGTGCATAAATAATAAATCAAGGCACGGCATCACCCTTCGTGCATTATCACTCTTCCTCACCCAAATAACAATCACGGTTAAGGGCAAAAAATGAAACAATAATTCATAAACCGTCCCAACAAGGGCAATGAATAATTATCTTCACAACAAGTCCCGACAAAGGAGAACAATAACAATTCTACAACCTGGCAAAGGTTCAACAATTCATCTGCAAATATATCTCACAATAAGCATTATCAACGACTCACGGTCATACTAGACGCCAGTGTATGGATGCTCGTCACCACAGCCCATACACCGCACACGATCACATAACACATAGTACATAATCTTATTCCCTCAAGCTAGGATAGAACAAACACTTACCTCGAATGTTTATGAACAATTCAATCCGTGGCAATGTCTTTTTCTTTCAAATTTGGCTCCAATCCAATCGTATCTATACACAATTGATTTAATATCATCAATACTACTCAACAAACTAATTCCTAAGACCAATTACAACTTTTACAACATTCTGCCCGGAATAGTGAATTTCGACCCCGGGCCCACATGGTCGGATCTCGGGGTTCGGACCAAAATCCGGTTACCCATTCCCCCACGAGTTCATGTATATGATTTGTTTCAAAATCGGACCTCAATTCGAGGTCCAATTTTCCAATTTATGAAAAACCCTATATTTTAACAAAAACAAGAAATTCTACCATAAAAACCTTTGATTTCTATTGAAAAACATGTTTAAAGATGTTAGGAATTGAAAGAATTAAGTAAAAAGTGACTTACAATTGTTTTGAAGAAGAAGAAATCCGTGAAGAATCGCAAATGGGTGTTTTTGGGTTGTATAAAGTGAAGAAATGAACTGAAAATCGTGTTTTACAGGTCTCTGTGTTCGCATTTGCGAACATGGGTTCGCATTTGCGAACCCCGACCAATTTCTGGAGTTTGAAAAATAAGCTAAGGCTGGGAAGTTCGCATTTGCGAACATTTGTTCGCATTTGCGAAGTCTAGGCAAATGCTGGGGATTTCGCATTTGCGAAATAATGTTCGCATTTGCGAACAAGCTGGCTTCTGGGCTTTGTCGCAATTGCGACACATTCTTCGCAATTGCGAAGACAGGCAATATACTGAAGGCCTCGCATTTGCGAGGTTAAGTTCGCAATTGCGAACGTTCGCGTTTGCGAACAATTGTTCGCATTTGCGAACAAGGCTGGGCATGAGGGGTTTCGCATTTGCGATCAGGGTTCGCATTTGCGAGCCCTGCCTTGATCAGTCCCCTTCGCAATTGCGAGAAATTCTTCGCAATTGCGAAGCCAACAGCTGGGTGAAAAACCAGCAGTGCAAAATTTCAGAATTTAATCCAACGGCCTATCAAATCTTTACCTGAGCCGCCCCGGGCTCCAAACCAAACATGTACACAACCTCAAAAACACATTATGAACTTGTTCGTGCGATCACATCGCCAATATCACATCGTTTTTATCAAATCAAGCCTCAAATTCATGATTTTCATACTTTTGGTTTTCAAAACTTTCAAACTTGGAACTCAAGGTCCAAAACATCTCAAACGACATCCGAATGTCACCAAACTTTACAGAAATCACATATATAATATTTAAGACTTGTACCGGGCGTCGGAACCAAAATACGAGCCCGATACCAAGGTCAATTAATTCATTTCCTTTAACAATTATATCAAAAACAATTTCATAGAAAAATTCATAACTTGGGCTCTAGGCCTCGAATTCGACTCCGGACGCATGTCCAAGTCCCATATTTTCCTACGGACCTCTCGGGACCATCCAATCTCGGGTCCGGATCCGTTTACCAAAAATGTTGACCGAAGTCAACCATATCAATATTAATATCATTTTTATCCAAATTTCTCATAGAATTCATATTTTCTATCACAAAAATCTTTACGGCTACAAGCTCGGATCGTGCACGTAAATCGAGGCAACATGGAATGAGGTTTTCAAGACCTCAGAAGCTCGAAATGATTAATAAAATAAGTGATGGCCATTTGGGTCGTCACAATCTCCACCTCTAAAACAACCGTTCGTCCTCGAACGGACAAAAGAAAGAAGTACCGAGTCAGGAAACAAGTGTGGGTAACGGCTCCGCATATCAGACTCGGACTCCCAGGTCGATGCCTCAGGAGGCTGACCTCTCCACTGAACACGCACCAGAAGGATAACTCTTCGACCTCAACTATCGAACCTGCCGGTCTAGAATGGCCACCGGCTCCTCCTCGTAAGATAGATCATTGTCCAATTGGACAGTACTGAAGTCTAACACATGTGTGGGATCGTCGTGGTATCTCCGAAGCATAGATACGTGAAAAACTGGATGCATGGCTGATAAGCTAGGCGGCAAAGCTAATCTGTAAGCCACCCCTCCCACTCTATCTAGAATCTCAAATGGACCAATATACCTAGGGCTGAGCTTGCCCTTCTTCCCGAACCTCATCACGCCCTTCATAGGCGATACTCGGAGCAATACTCGTTCACCAACCATGAAATCTACATCTCGAACCTTGCGATCCGCATAAGTCTTCTGCCTGGATTGAGCTGAACGCAATCTCTCCTGAATAGTCTTGACCTTATCCAAGGCCTCCCGAACTAAGTCTGTACCCAACAACCGAGCCTCTTCCCGGTTCAAACCATCCAACTGGTGATCGACATCGCCTACCATACAACGCCTCATACGGAGCCATCCGGATGCTAGAATGGTAACTGTTATTGTAGGCGAACTCTGCTAATGGTAGAAAGCGGTCCCACGAGCCTCCGAAATCAATAACACGGAGCTCGAAGCATGTCCTCTAGAATACGAATAGTCCTCTCGGACCGGCCATCCGTCCGAGGATGAAATGCTGTACTCAACCGAACCCGGGTGCCTAACTCCTGCCGGACCGCTCTCCGGAACCGCGAGGTAAGCTGCGTACCCCGATCGGAGATAATAGATGCGGCACTCCATGGAGACGAACAATCTCCCTAATGTAAACCTCTCCTAACCTCTCCGACGAGTAGGAGACAGATATGCGGAATAAAGTGTGCTGACTTGGTCGACCTATCAACAATGACCCAAATAGCATCAAATTTCCTCCGAGTCAAAGGAAGTCCGATAACGAAGTCCATAGTGATCCGCTCCCATTTCCACTCGGGAATTTCAATCCTCCGGAATACACCACCAGGCCTCTGGTGCTCATATTTCACCTGCCGACAATTTAGACACCGAGCGACATACGCAACAATATCTTTTTTCATTCTACGCCACCAATAGTGCTGCCGTAAGTCTTGGTACATCTTCGCGGCGCCTGGGTGAATAGAGTCGTGATAACTGTGGGCCTCCGCTAAGATCAACTCTCGAATCCCTTCGACATTGGGTACGCAAACTCGACCCAAAATTTCAATACCCCATCATCATCTAGGTTTACCCTGTGTGGCACCTCCCCGCTATACTGTATCTCTCAACTCACGCAAATGATCATCAAATTGCCTCTCACGGATACGCTCTAATAAAGAAGAACGAGCGACCGTGTAGGCTAACACCCTGCTAGGCTCAAAAATGTCTAATCTCACGAACCGGTTGGCTAAGGCCTGTACATCTAGAGCTAATGGTCTCTGGCTGACCGGAATGTATGCAAGACTACCCATGCTGGCATACTTTCTACTCAATGCATCGGTCACCACATTGGCCTTACATGGGTGATATAAGATAGTAACATCATAGTCTTTTAGCAACTCTAACCATCTCCGCTGTCGTAGATTCAACTCCTTTTGCTTGAACAAGTACTGTAGGCTTTTGTGATCGGTGTACACCTCACATGTCACACCATATAGATAATGCCTCCAGATCTTTAAGGCATGAACCACTGCTGCTAACTCAAGATCATGAACTGGATAATTCTTCTCATGTATTTTTAACCGCCTCGAAGCATAAGCGATAACCTTACCATCCTGCATCAATACCGCTCCAAGCCCTGTACGAGATGCGTCACAATAAATCGTATAAGGCCCCGCACCTGTAGGTAGTATCAACACTGGTGCGGTGGTCAAGGCTGTCTTGAGCTTCTGAAAGCTCGCCTCACACTCCTCTGAACACTGGAACTGGACACCCTTCTAGGTCAACCTGGTCATCGGGGCTGCAATAGAAGAAAACCCCTCTACAAAACGACGGTAGTAACCTGCTAATCCCAAGAAACTCCGGATCTCGGTCACTGAAGCTGGTCGAGGCCAATTCTGGACTGCCTCAATCTTCTTTGGGTCTACCTGAATACCTTCCACTGATACAATGTGACCCAGAAATGCTACCGAACTCAGCCAGAACTCACATTTAGAAAATTTGGCATATAGTCGGTTATCTTTCAGAGTCTGAAGAACCACTCTGAGGTGCTGCTCGTGCTCTTCCTGGCTGCGGGAGTATACCAGGATGTCATCTATAAAAACTATCACGAACAGATCTAAGTAAGGCCTGAACACCGGATTCATCAACTCCATGAATGCTGCTGGGGCGTTGGTCAACCCGAAGGACATGACCAAGAACTCATAATGCACATATCTAGTGCGAAAGGCTGTCTTAGGAATGTCAGCCGCCCTGATCTTCAGCTGATGGTAGCCCGACCTCAAGTCTATCTTAGAGAATACCCTCGCTCCCTGGAGCTGGTCAAACAAATCATCAATTCTCGGCAGTGGATACTTATTCTTTATTGTCACTTTGTTTAATTGCCGGTAATCAATACACATCCGCATCGAGCCATCTTTCTTCTTTATAAATAGTACAGGTGCTCCCCAGGGGGAAATACTGGGCCTGATAAAGCCTTTCTCAAGAAGGTCTTGTAACTAATCTTTCAACTCTTTTAGCTCCGGCGGGGCCATACGATAGGGTGGAATAGAGATGGGCTGAGTGCCCGGTGCCAGATCAGTACAGAAATCAATATCCCTGTCGGGTGGCATGCCGGCAGGTCTGAAGGAAAAACCTCAGGAAACTCCCGTGTAATAGGGACTGACTCAATAGAAGGAACCTTTGCGCTGGAATCACGAACATAAGCCAGATAAGCTAGACACCCTTTCTCGACCATGCGTCGAGCCTTAACATAGGAAATAACGGTGCGAACGGAGTGGCTTGAGGTACCTTTCCACTCTAGTCGGGGTGATTCTGGCAAGGCTAAGGTCACAGTCTTAGCATGACAATCTAGAATAGCATGGTATGGGGACAACCGGTCCATCCCCAATATGACATCAAAATCCACCATATCCAAAAGCAACAGATCAACACGGGTCTCAAGACCCCCAAATATAACTACGCACGAACGATGCACTCGGTCGACTACAATAAAGTCACCCACTGGTATAGCCACATAAACTGGAATATCCAGAGCATAGTTGGGCACGGCCAAATACGGTGCAAAGTAGGAAGACACATAGGAATATGTAGATCCGGGGTCAAATAATGCGGAAGCACCTCCGCCACACACAAGAATAGTGCACCGTAATCACGGCATCCGATGCCTCTGCCTACTGGCCTGGTCGGTAAAGCATAGAATCGGGGATCCGCACCTCCCTCCGAGTTGCGTCTCTAGGACGACCATCAGCCGGCTGACCTCTACCTCGGGCCGGACGGTCTCCGCCTCTACGGTCTCGACCTCCACCTCTATAATCTCTACCCCGCCTCTGGCGGCTGGGCAGGCTGAGGGTCAGCTGGGGCCTCGAATCATAGGACGAGGACCCCGCTGCTGTGAGAGTTGCCCGCTGCTCGAGGGCAATACCCGATAAAATGACCCGGGTCACCACAACCGTAGCAACTCTTGGGCTGATGGGGTTGCTGGCGCTGACGACCTGAATGGCCTCCACGAACACTGCGAAGAGGCCGAGCATTAATAGGAGGATGGTCTGAATAATGCCCCGAAAACCACGATCACACGGTCCGCCCTATGAAGCCCGAAGGGCGGAATGAAAAAGCCTGGAAGACCGGCCTCTATCAAAGGATTCTGTGCCACCGGAGGAAGAACCACTAAGCCTGCACGAATGACGAGGCCTCTTGTACGAAGAATAACCGCCTCCACTAGCAAGAGCCATCTCGACTCGATGTGCTGCATTAGTCGCCTCCTGAAATGATATGTCACTCCCCGCGCCCATGGCCATCCGGAGTCTAATTGGCTGATTAAGCCCATCTATAAACCTGCGGACCCTCTCCCGCTGCTGTGGGAAGTATCACCACCGCATGACGAGCCAAATCGACAAATCTCGTCTCATATTGTGTAACTGTCATAGTGCCATGATGGAGGCGCTCAAACCGCCTCCGAAGTACATCCCGCTGCGTAGCAAGGAGAAGCTTCTCCAGAAATAACTCGCAAGCCGATCCCATGATAAAGGCGGGGACCCTGCTTGGTCGAGTCAAGCAATAATCTCTCCACCGAGTCTTGGCGGATCCTGCAAGCCTGAATGTACCGAAGTCAACTCCATTTGACTCCACGATCCCCGTAGTCTTGAGAATCTCATGGCAACTGAATAAGAAGTCCTGAGGATCCTCTAATGTGGCTCCGCTGAATGTGGTGGTAAATAGCTTGGAGAACCGATCAAGTCTCCATAACGAATCAGAAGTCATGGCCGCTCCATCACCGGCATGAGCTGTGGTACCTGACTGAGTGGCCACAGCTGGCTGAACCACTGGTGCTTGAGGCTGAGGAGCTACTGGCTCCGGAGTACGAGCAATAGGAGTCTGGGCCCCTCCTCCAACCTGAGAAGTGGCTGGTGCAACTGGTAATAAACCTGCTCTGGCAACGCTGTCCATAAAACCCGCTATCCTGACCAAGGCATCCCGAAGATCCGGGTTAAATAAGGCCTCTCCTGGGACCTGAGCTTAGCCCACTGGGGCTGCTGGGACTAGAACCTCATCGCCAGTCTCAATATGAGGCTCCAGCTCTGGAATAGCTGCCGGGGGCTGAGCTCTACCCCTACCACGACCTCCAATGCGGCCTCGGCCCCTGCCCCTCACGGGAGCTGCCTGGGGCTCGGGCTGCTGGTCAACGGACGAAGAAGCGCGTGTCCTCACCATCTGCGAAAGGACAGAATAGAAATTCAATCGGTAATTGAGGAACAAGTCGCACGACAAGAAAGAACAAATGAGAGACTCTTTCCTAACTCAATAGACGCTGGAGGACAAGTACAGATGTCTCCGTACCTACCTCTCAAACTCTACTAAGCTTGTTCGTGAGTGGTGAGACATATGTAACCTACAGCTCTGATACCAACTTGTCACGACCCGTATTTTCCCCCAATATCGGGATCGTGATGGCGCCTACTCGTGGTAGCTAGGCAAGCCACTGTATTCGTACTATCCTGTTTTTAACACAATATCATAATTTATTTGTCAACAAACCGCCACTTTAATTAAATAAATGCGGTATACTTTATCGAAATAGAAATAACTAATTACAAGATAAAAATCATACTGAAATCCTCTACCCAAGACGTGGAGTCACCAACTCACGAACTACTATTGAATACTACACATATAAGTTTGAAAGAAATATAACATAATTCTGTTTGTCTCGGAACAAAGAGACCACAACTAGTAACATAAGTAAAGAGAGAGACGCCGGACTTGCGGACGTCTGCAAGCTACCTCGGTCTCAAATGTGATCAAACTTCCACGCAATCGATTTACTGCTGCTGCTCCTGATCCTAACCTGGACCTGTGCAAAAGCACACAGAAGTGTAGTATCAGCACAACCGACCCCATGTGCTGGTAAGTGCCTGGCCTATCCCGGCGAAGTAGTGACAAGCCTAGGACCAGACACCCACATCAACCTGTGCAATTCAATATATATGTATACTACAGAATAACAAGAAATAACCAAGTAATAACACAATAAGGAATATCTCAAAGAATTCAACAATTAACAACAGTTAATAAGTTCACAAGGAAAACCAAGTATAATGGAAACACATGAAATATCAATTCAAGGAATAGCAAACAGTTGCACGGCATCACCCTTCGTGCTTTTACTCTCATCCTTACCAAATAAGCAAATAAAGTACACGGCATCCCCCTTCGTGCTTTTACTCTCATCCTCACATCCATAGTACGGCATGATCCTTTGTACATGGTTCAATAACAGGGCACGGTATGATCCTTCGTGCATAATCAATAAAACATGGCACGACATTAACCTTCGTGCATAAATAATAAAGCATGGCACGACATTAACCTTCGTGCATAAATAATAAATCAAGGCACGGCATCACCCTTCATGCATTATCACTCTTCCTCACCCAAATAACAATCACACTTAAGGGCAAAGAAAGAAACAGTAATTCATAAACTGTCCCAACAAGGGCAATCAATAATTATCTTCACAACAAGTCCCGACAAAGGAGAACAATAACAATTCTACAACCTGGCAAAGGTTCAACAATTCATCTGCAAATATATCTCACAATAAGCATTATCAACGACTCACGGTCATACTAGACGCCAGTGTA
>JASVEL010013837.1:0-116026 GCA_032618575.1 Nicotiana noctiflora
GTTTCAGGGACCAGCCTTCGCTTGGTGGGAGGCTTATGAGCGCCGCAGACCGGCAGGGGCAGCACCACTATCATGGCCGGAGTTCTCCACTATGTTCTTGGAGAAATGGGTGCCTCGATCTCAAAGAGAGAAGATGCGTAGGCAGTTTGAGGGTCTCCGTCAGGGGGACATGTCAGTGTCAGAGTATGAGATCAGGTTTACAGAGTTGTCCGGATATGCACCGTGGTTGGTTCATTCCGACAGAGAGAGGATTGGGCGCTTCGTGGACGGCCTCATTTATCCCATTCGTATTCCTGATGACTCGGGAGAGGGTTTTGAGTCGTACATTTGAGGATGCTGTGGATATTGCTCGCGACATTGAGACAGATCGTCGCAGGGAGCGGGATGAGAGGGAGGCCAAGAGGCCTCGAGGAGCAGCTAGTTCCAGTGGCACTCGGACCAGAGGCCAGAGTCAGCAGAGCCGAGGTCGCTCTTTCAGGTCTTCGCAGTCGGGACGCTCAGATCGTCGCAGATGGTCACCTAGACAGGGTTATCAGGGTTCGCACCAGAGCCAGCCATCTCTCGGTGCCATGCCAGCTCAGAGTTCTTCACAGGCCCCATCCGCTCATGGTTCATCTCGGCCTAGTTCATCAGCTGGTCACTCCAGCGCCAGAGGTCCTTATCAGTCTCGGTACCCAGCACCGGGGAGTTGCTACGAGTGCGGAGAGTTTGGGCACCACCGTAGGGAGTGTCCCCGTCTTGTTTCCAGATCTTATCAGCAGAGGGGCAGCCCTCGTCATCTGGTCCTTCTACTTCAGCACCCGCCCCGCCAGCTAGGGGTGAGGGTTCAGACAGCTAGGGGTCGCCCTCGAGGGGGAGGCCGATCAGGCGGTCAGGCTAGATGCTATGCTTTTCAGGGCCGATCTGAGGCTGTTGCTTCTGATGATGTCATTACAGGTATTATTTCAGTCTGCCGCAGAGATGCCTCAGTATTGTTTGATCCCGGTTCTACTTATTCTTATGTGTCTACATATTTTGCTCCTCATTTGGGCACGACCCGAGGGAGTCTTGAGCTGCCGATGCATGTATCTACCCCGGTAGGGGATACTATTGTTGTGGACCACGTATACCGGTCCTGTTTGGTCACTATTGGAGGGTCTGGAGACCCGAGTAGACCTGTTGCTTCTCAGCATGATTGATTTTGATGTTATATTGGGCATGGACCGGCTATCTCCATGTCATGCTATTCTGGACTGTCATGCTAAGACAGTCACTTTGGCTATGCCGGGCATTCAGAGGATCGAGTGGCGAGGCACGACTGAGTATGTACCTAGCAGGGTAATATCTTTCCTCAAGGCCCAACGAATGGTCGGGAAGGGATGTCTCTCTTATTTAGCATTTGTGCGGGAGGTCGAGGCCCAGACTCCTAGTATTGATTCTGTTCCCATTGTGCGAGACTTTCCTGATGTGTTTCCCTCAGACCTGTCGGGCATGCCGCCGGACAGGGATATTGATTTTGGTATCGATTTGGTGCCAGGCACTCAGCCTATTTCTATTCCTCCGTATCGGATGGCACCAGCTGAGTTGAAGGAATTGAAGGAGCAGCTCCAGGAACTCCTAGATAAGGGGTTCATTCGGCCGAGTGTGTCGCTGTGGGGTGCACCGGTCCTGTTTGTTAAGAAGAAGGACGGATCTATGAGGATGTGTATTGACTATAGGCAGCTAAACAAAGTAACAGTGAAGAATAAGTATCCTCTGCCTCGTATTGATGATTTATTTGATCAGCTCCATGGAGCTAGGGTGTTCTCGAAGATTGATCTTCGTTCAGGCTACCATCAGCTGAAGATTAGAGAGTCTGACATTATGAAGACTGCATTCCGGACCAGATATGGTCACTATGAGTTCCTTGTGATGTCTTTTGGGTTGACCAACGCCCCAGCAGCATTTATGCATCTGATGAACAGTGTGTTCAGGCCTTATTTGGATTCGTTTGTGATCGTATTCATTGATGACATACTAGTCTACTCTCGTAGCCGGGAGGAGCATGCTCGGCACTTGAGTATTGTATTGCAGAGATCGAGAGAGGAGAAGCTGTATGCCAAGTTCTCCAAATGTGAGTTCTGGCTTGAGTCCGTGGCATTCTTCTGGGTCATGTGGTGTCTCGTGATGGTATTCAGATTGACCCGAAGAAGATAGAGACGGTGCGGAGTTGGCCTAGACCATCCTCAGCTACGGAGAACGTGAGTTTCCATTAATTGGCGTGGTATTATCGCCGATTTTTTTAGGGCTTTTCATCCATTGCTTCACCCTTGACTAGATTGACTCAGAAGGGTGTTCCTTTCTTATGGTCCGAGGAGTGCGAGGAGAGCTTTCGGAAGCTCAAGACAGCACTGACCACAGCACCCGTCTTGATTCTACCGACAGCTTCAGATTCTTATACTGTATATTGTGATGCCTCAGGAGTTGGCATTGGTTGTGTGTTGATGCAGGAGGGTAGGGTCATTGCTTATGCTTCTCGTCAGTTGAAGCCCCACGAGAAGAACTACCCTGTTCATGATTTGGAGCTAGCAGTCATAGTTCATGCTTTGAAGATTTGGAGGCATTACCTGTATGGTGTCTCCTGTGAGGTGTTCACGGATCATCGCAGCCTTCAGCACTTATTCAGACAAAAGGACCTTAATTTGAGACAGCGGAGGTGGTTGGAGTTGCTTAAAGATTATGACATCACTATTTTGTATCATCCGGGAAAGGCCAATGTGGTGGCCGATGCCTTGAGTCGGAAGGCGGTTAGCATGGGCAGCCTAGCTTTCATCCCAGTTGGGGAGAGGCCATTTGCTTATGATGTTCATGCCCTAGCCAATCGGCTAGTGAGATTAGATATTTCGGAGCCGAGTCGGGTGTTGGCTTGTGTTGTTTCTCGATCTTCCTTATATGATTGCATCAGGGAGCGACAGTATGATGACCCACATTTGCTTGTCCTTAAGGACATAGTGCAGCATAATGATGTTAGAGATGTGACTATCGACAGTGATGGTGTTCTGAGGATGCAGGGCCGTATATGCGTGCCCAATGTTGATGGTTTGCGGGAGTTGATACTTGAGGAGGCACACGGTTCGCGGTACTCTATTCACCCAGGTGCCGCAAAGATGTACCAAGACTTGAGACAGCACTACTGGTGGAGGAGAATGAAGATGGATATTGTTAGGCATATAGCTAAGTGCCTCAATTGCCAGCAGGTCAAATATGAGCATCAGAGACCGGGCGGTGTTCTTCAGCGTATGGTTATTCCCGAGTGGAAATGGGAGAGGATCACTATGGATTTTGTTACTGGGCTTCCTCGGACAGCGAGGAAGTTTGATTCTGTATGGGTGATTGTTGATCGGCTGACTAAGTCCGCATATTTCATCCCAGTTGGCACTACTTACTCATCCGAGCGGTTGGCATCGATCTTTATTCGGGAGATTGTCAGGTTGCATGGGGTCCCAGTGTCTATTATATCTGACAGAGGCACTCAGTTCACTTCTCAATTTTGGAGAGCATTTCAGCGAGAGATGGGTACGAGGGTTGAGTTGAGTACAGCATTTCACCCCCAGACAGACGGACAGTCTGAGCGTACTATTCAGATCCTGGAAGATATGTTGCGAGCATGTGTGATTGACTTTGGTGGTTCGTGGGATGAATTCTTACCACTTGCTGAGTTTGCCTACAACAACGGCTACCAGTCGAGTATTCAGATGGCCCCGTACGAGGCATTGTATGGCAGACGGTGTAGATCTCCCGTCGGATGGTTTGAGCCTGGTGAGGATAGATTGATAGGGACTGAGTTAGTTCAGGATGCTCTGGATAGAGCAAAGTTGATCCAGGAGAGGCTTCGCACAGCACAGTCTTGCCAGAAGAGTTATGCGGACCGTAGGGTTCGAGAGTTGTCTTTCATGGTTGGTGATAGAGTATTGTTGAAGGTTTCACCCATGAAGGGTGTCATGAGGTTCGGGAGGAAAGGGAAGTTGAGTCCCAGGTACATTGGTCCTTTTGAGATACTCAGGAGAGTTGGAGAGGTGGCATATGAGTTAGCCTTGCCACCCAGCTTATCCAGCGTTCATCCAGTATTCCATGTGTCTATGCTCCCGAAGTACATCGGAGATCCGTCTCATGTATTAGACTTCAGTACCATTCAGCTTGATGGTGATCTATCCTATGATGTGGAGCCTATTGCTATTTTGGGTCGCCAAGTAAGGAAATTGAGGTCGAAGGAGATTGCATCAGTTAAGGTGCAGTGGAAAGGTCGGCCCGTGGAGGAGGCTACTTGGGAGGTCGAGCAGGAGATGCGGAGCAGATACCCTCAGCTATTCGAGATTTCAGGTATGTTTCTTGACCCGCTCGAGGACGAGCGTTTGTTTAAGTTGGGGAGAATGTAATGACCCGGCCTGTCGTTACGGTAATTACCACCCCGTTACCTTGCAATCACATATCTTATGCTTTTATAACAGTATTAGAATATATCGGGTGAGTTAGGAGTGATTTGGATTGGAAATGAAACAAATAGCATGTTTGAAGATAAGCTTGAATATGGAAAGTCAACCAAGAGTTGACTATTGAGTTAGAGTGCTCGGAACCGGATTCTGATGATTCGACTAGTTCCGGGGGATCATTTATGACTTAGGAGAGCAATCAGAATTTAATCTGGAGGCCCGGTGTAGAAATAGGCTTGAATTGGCTAAGGTTGAATTTTGGCGAAATCCGAACGGTAGGTGAGATTTTGATCCGGGGTCGGAATGGAATTCCGACAGTTGCAGTAGCTTCGTTAGGTGATTTTGGATGTGCCTGCAAAATTTCAGGTCATTCGGGCGTCGTTTGGTCGGGTTTTTGATCGAATGTGTAATTCGGAAAGTTTTAAGAAATTTAGGCTTGAATCCGTGTGTAATTGGTGATTTTGATGTTTAGGATGGTGTTTTTATGATTGGAACAAGTTCGTATCGTGTTTTGGGGTATGTTGGTGGTTTTCGTTGGGGTCCCGGGGGCCTCGGGATGAATTCGGGGGTCCAAACGGACCATTTCTGTGCCAAATGCACTGATGTTTCTGCTGCAATTAGTGCAGCGGAATTTTACCCTTCGCGATCGCAGAGATAGGGACGCGATCGAGTAAGGTCAAGAACAGAAGCAACGCGATCGCAGGAGTACGGACGCGATCGCGTAGTGTTATCCGGGTGGTCATCGCGATCACACGAGCATCTACGCGATCGCGTAGAAGAGAAATGGGGTCCAGGGAAAAATGTGCTACGCGATCGCAGGAATAGGGACGCGATCGCGTGAGGCCGGATGGTTGTACATCGCGATCGCGTGAGGAGAATCGCGATTGCGTGAGGGCGAAATGTTGAGCATCACGATCGCGTGAGTAGAGTCGCGATCGCGTAGAGCAAATAGGTCTGGCAGAGAGTTTAAGTTCAGAACAGACCAGTCGCGGGTTTAATACCCAAAACCCCCATTTTTGAGTTCGAAGAGAAGAAATTGACGGGAGATTGTTGGGGAATCATCGGGGTTTCGTTGGAGGTAAGTTTTGTGGCTTAATTACATCATTTTAACATGAAATCCTTGGTTAAATTTCTGTAAATGGAAGATTAAAGGTGGGTTTGAGCCCTAGGCCTAAATTAAAGAAAAACACTGATTTGAGTGGGCAAATGGAGTCCGATTTTGGTAAAATTGATATGCCTAGACTCGTATTGAGACGAGGGTTCCGAATATGTAACTTTTATAATTTTTCGAGAAGCGCACCAAAAGTCGGGTTTTGACAACTTGTGGGTTTTGATATAATTTGGGTTATTTCGAATGAATTTCGTGAAATTAGCATATATTGATGCATTCTCTATGATTTTGAGCAGATTTGGCACCCGAGGAGATTGATTTGCGAGGCAAGCGCAAGGCGGATTGAAGCTTCTACCGGTTCGAGGTGAGTGGTAGTAGTAAACAATGTACCGAGGGTTTGAAACCCCGTACTAGCACTTCACAGTGCTATATTGAGATGAGACACGCGTTCTATGACGGACGTGGTGACATTGTGATTGGGGGTTCGGACTTAGTCCTTCCCGGCTAATAGAATACTGTGTTGTATGACTGTTACTGAGATTATAACCGTACAATTGGGCTAATAGCCATGTTTGGGGCCTTGTGCCGATCTGTAGAGCATTAGGGAACCTATATAGCTAGGTGACCCTTATATCATGATGGAAACATACACTCAGCCGTAGCTCTAGCTGTATAGCATAATATGAGCCCGTACTAGATGTGTACATTGAGAGAGATTATCTAGGGTGGAATTCCCTGTTCTAGTTGAGTGGGCCTGAAAGGACAAGTCTATACCGATTGAGATGAGATAGGGTCAAGGACCCACTGTGATATATTATATTGGGCCCTGAGAGGCCAAGCACATATTGACTGGGATAGGGTCGAGGACCCATTATGGGGTATTATATATATATACCTATATTGGATCGGGCCGCACGCCGCAGCAGTATATATATTGGATCGGACTGCACGCCGCAGTAATATACATGTAATATATATGTGGGACGGACTGCACGCCGCAGTATTATTGCGCTTGGGCTGTAGGAGTCCCTTCGGAGTCTGAGTCTGCACACATTCTCAGTGAGCACTGGTGTATATTAGGGGATCGGGCTGCGCGCCGCAGCAGTATAAATATATATACATATAAATATTGGATCGAACTGCACGCCGCAGTAATACATGTGTGGATCGGGCTGCACGCCGCAGTATGATAGTGCTTGGGCCTAGGGAGCCCCTCCGAAGTCTGTATACACCCCCAGTGAGCGCCGTCGACGTTAAATGGAGCGGGCTGCGCGCCGCAGCGGTATATGTATTGGAGCGGGCTGCACGCCGCATCATTATACTTAATTATATCCTACTATCTACTTAAATATTTATACATTATAGACAGAGGTATGTGTCTTTATATGTTGAGATGGCCGTACACCGTAGAGGTACGAGTGAGGGTTGGATCAGAGTAAGAATCTTGTAGAGATAAATGTGGTTTGGAGATTAGAGTATTACCATAGTGATGACGTACATATGAGGGTTGCCTTAGAACTGCTAAGTGATAGCACGGGAGTTCTTACCTTCAGTTATTATTTATTATTGTTACTCACTGAGTTGAAATATACTCACCCCACTCCCCTGCACTTTCTGTGCAGATCCACAGGTGCCCGAGAGCAGTTGAGACATTGTAGCTGCTGATCCTTGTCTACTTTTGCGGAGATTACGAGGTAGCTGCCAGCGTCCGCAGAGCTTGTTTTCTCCTTCTTTATCATCTTGTTGATTTCCTATTTGCCTAGACTTGGTTGTATTAGGATGCTATTCTGTAGAGGCTCAGTCTCGTGACACCACGATATGTTTGGGACCGTATCTTGTATGTTTTACATTTCGGTTATCACCTGATATGATCATTTACCGTTTAAGTTTAATTTGATTAATAACTGGCTGGGTTAAGGGATAATATGGTCGGGCTTGCCTAGCATTGTGTTGGGCGCCATCACGACCGGGGTTTGGGTCGTGACAAGTTGGTATCAGAGCCTAGGTTAACAGGTCTCGCGAGTCATGAGCCGGTTGGTAGAGTCTCGTGGATCGGTATGGGGACGCCTGTACTTATCCCCGGGAGGCTGCAAAACTTTTAGGAAAAGTTTCAATTCTTGGAATTCTTGTCGTGCGATTACTTTTGACTTGAACCGAACTTTGACATTCTATTCTCTCGCAGATGGCGAGAACTCGAGCTTCCGGACGGGGAGGACGACCACCAGTACCACCTGCTAGAGGCCGTGGACGCGGCCGTGGTCGTGGCAGAGGTCGGGCGGCTGATGCAGTACCAGCTGACCCACAACCCCCAGTTGCAGAGGTGCCAGCAGCACCAGTTTAGGCACCAGCGGTGCCCATTGTTATTCTGGGTCTACAGGAGACCCTGGCTCAAATACTAGCAGTCTGCACTGGCCTAGCACAGGCGGTTTCAGTTACTACTGCAGCAACTGCATCAAGGACCGCGGGTGGTCATCAGACCCCCGCCGCACGCACTCCAGAGCCAGCATTGCAGGGCTTACAGACACCAGAGTCTCCTCCAGTTCAGCCTGTGGTTCCAGTTCAGCCAGCAGATCAGGTTCAGGGTGACAGGGTCCCAGCTATGACAGACGATGAGCAGCGTCATCTCGAGAGGTTCACCAGGTTATCTCCGCTAGGTGTTCACTGGTGCTCCGGGCGAGGACGCCCAAGGTTTTCTGGATAAGTGCCGTCGGATGCTTCGTACGGCAGGGATATTGGAGTCCAGTGGGGTATCTTTCACCACCTTTCAGTTTCAGGGACCAGCCTTTGCTTGGTGGGAGGCTTATGAGCGCCCCAGGCCAGCCGGAGCAGCACCACTATCATGGCCGGAGTTCTCCACTATGTTCTTGGAGAAATGGGTGCCTCGATCTCGGAGAGAGGAGATGCGTAGGCAGTTTGAGGGTCTCCGTCAGGGGGACATGTCAGTGTCAGAGTATGAGATCAGGTTTACAGAGTTGTCCAGATATGCGCCGTGGTTGGTTCATTCCGACAGAGAGAGGATTGGACGCTTCGTGGACGGCCTCATTTTTCCCATTCGTATTCTGATGACTCGGGAGAGGGTTTTGAGTCGTACATTTGAGGATGCTGTGGATATTGCTCGCGACATTGAGACAGATCGTCGCAGGGAGCGGGATGAGAGGGAGGCCAAGAAGCCTCGAGGAGCAGCTAGTTCCAGTGGCACTCAGACCAGAGGCCAGAGTCAGCAGAGCCGAGGTCGCTCTTTCAGATCTTCGTAGTCGGGTCGCTCAGATCGTCGCAGATGGTCTTCTAGACAGGGTTATTAGGGTTCGCACCGGAGCCAGCCATCTCTCGGTGCCATGCCAGCTCAGAGTTATTCACAGGCCCCATCTGCTCAGGGTTCATCTCGGCCTAGTTCATCAGCTAGCTATTCTAGCGACAGGTGTCCTTATCAGTCTCAGCCCCAGTACCGGGGAGTTCCTATGAGTGCGGAGAGTTTGGGCACCACCGTAGGGAGTGTCCCCGTCTTGTTTCCAGATCTTATCAGCAGAGGGGGCAGCCCTCGTCATCTGGTCCTTCTACTTCAGCACCCGCCCCGCCAGCTAGGGGTGAGGGTCAGACGGCTAGGGGTCGCTCTCGAGGGGGAGGCCGATCAGGCGGACAGGCTAGATGCTATGCTTTTCAGGGCCGATCCTGAGGCTGTTGCTTCTGATGATGTCATTACAGGTATTATTTCAGTCTGCCACAGAGATGCCTTAGTATTGTTTGATCCCGGTTCTACTTATTCTTATGTGTCTACATATTTTGCTCCTCATTTGGGCACGACCCGAGGGAGTCTTGAGCTTCCAGTGCATGTATCTACCCCGGTAGGGGATACTATTGTTGTGGACCACGTATACCGGTCCTGTTTGGTCACTATTGGAGGTCTGGAGACCCGAGTAGACCTGTTGCTTCTCATCATGATTGATTTTGATGTTATATTGGGCATGGACTGGCTATCTCCATGTCATGCTATTCTGGACTGTCATGCTAAGACAGTCACTTTGGCTATGCCGGGCATTCAGAGGATCGAGTGGCGAGGCACGACTGAGTATGTACCTAGCAGGGTAATATCTTTCCTCAAGGCCCAACGAATGGTTGGGAAGGGATGTCTCTCTTATTTAGCATTTGTGCGGGAGGTCGAGGCCTTGACTCCCAGTATTGATTTTGTTCCCATTGTGCGAGACTTTCCTGATGTGTTTCCCTCAGACCTGCCGGGCATGCCGCCGGACGGGGATATTGATTTTGGTATCGATTTGGTGCCGGGCACTCAGCCTATTTCTATTCCTCCGTATCGTATGGCACCAGCTGAGTTGAAGGAATTGAAGGAGCAGCTCCGGGAACTCCTAGATAAGGGGTTCATTCGGCCGAGTGTGTCGCCGTGGGGTGCACCGGTCCTGTTTGTTAAGAAGAAGGACGGATCTATGAGGATGTGTATTGACTATAGGCAGCTAAACAAAGTAACAATGAAGAATAAGTATCCTCTGCCTCGTATTGATGATTTATTTGATCAGCTCCAGGGAGCTAGGGTGTTCTCGAAGATTGATCTTCGTTCAGGCTACCATCAGCTGAAGATTAGAGAGTCTGACATTATGAAGACTGCATTCCGGACCAGATATGGTCACTATGAGTTTCTTGTGATGTCTTTTGGGCTGACCAACGCCCCAGCAGCATTTATGCATCTGATGAACAGTATATTCAGGCCGTATCTTGATTCATTTGTGATCGTATTCATTGATGACATACTAGTCTACTCTCGTAGCCGGGAGGAGCATGCTCGGCACTTGAGTATTGTGTTGCGGAGATTGAGAGAGGAGAAACTGTATGCCAAGTTCTCCAAATGTGAGTTCTGGCTTGAGTCCGTGGCATTCTTAGGGCACGTGGTGTCCCGTGATGGTATTCAGGTAGATCCGAGGAAGGTCGAGGCAGTGCAGAGTTGGCCCAGACCGACCTCAGTTACTGAGATCCGTAGCTTTCTGGGATTGGCAGGGTATTATCGCCGATTCGTTCAGGGATTCTCTTCTATTGCTTCACCTTTGACTAGATTGACTGAGAAGGGTGTTCCTTTCTTATGGTCCGAGGAGTGCGAGGAGAGCTTTCAGAAGCTCAAGACAGCACTGACCACAGCACCAGTCTTGATTCTACCGACAGCTTCAGATTCTTATACTGTATATTGTGATGCCTCAGGAGTTGGCATTGGTAGTGTGTTGATGCAGGAGGGTAGGGTCATTGCTTATGCTTCTCGTCAGTTGAAGCCCCACGAGAAGAACTACCCTGTTCATGATTTGGAGCTAGCAGCCATAGTTCATGCTTTAAAGATTTGGAGGCATTACCTGTATGGTGTCTCCTATGAAGTATTCACGGATCATCGCAGCCTTCAGCACTTATTCAGACAAAAGGACCTTAATTTGAGACAGCGGAGGTGGTTGGAGTTGCTTAAAGATTATGACATCACTATTTTGTATCATCCGGGAAAGGCCAATGTGGTGGCCGATGCCTTGAGTCGGAAGGCGGTTAGCATGGGCAGCTTAGCTTTCATCCCAGTTGGGGAGAGGCCATTTGCTTATGATGTTCGGGCCCTAGCCAATCGGCTAGTGAGATTAGATATTTCGGAGCCGAGTCGGGTGTTGGCTTGTGTTGTTTCTCGATCTTCCTTATATGATCGCATCGGGGAGCGACAGTATGATGACCCACATTTGCTTGTCCTTAAGGACAGAGTGCAGCATAATGATGTTAGAGATGTGACTATCGACAGTGATGGTGTTCTGAGGATGCAGGGCCGTATATGCGTGCCCAATGTTGATGGTTTGCGGGAGTTGATACTTGAGGAGGCACACAGTTCGCGGTACTCTATTCACCCAGGTGCCGCAAAGATGTACCAAGACTTGAGACAACATTACCGGTGGAGGAGAATGAAGATGGATATTGTTAGGCATGTAGCTAAGTGCCTCAATTGCCAGCAGATCAAATATGAGCATCAGAGACCGGGCGGTGTTCTTCAGCGTATGGTTATTCCCGAGTGGAAATGGGAGAGGATCACCATGGATTTTGTTACTGGGCTTCCTCGGACAGCGAGGAAGTTTGATTCTGTATGGGTGATTATTGATCGGCTGACTAAGTCCGCACATTTCATCCCAGTTGGCACTACTTACTCATCCGAGCGGTTGGCATCGATCTTTATTCGGGAGATTGTCAGGTTGCATGGGGTCCCAGTGTCTATTATATCTGATAGAGGCACTCAGTTCACTTCTCAATTTTGGAGAGCATTTCAGCGAGAGATGGGTACGAGGGTTGAGTTGAGTACAGCATTTCACCCCCAGACAGACGGGCAGTCTGAGCATACTATTCAGATCCTAGAGGATATGTTGCGAGCATGTGTGATTGACTTTGGTGGTTCGTGGGATGAATTCTTACCACTTGCCGAGTTTGCCTACAACAACAGCTACCAGTCGAGTATTCAGATGGCCCCGTACGAGGCATTGTATGGCAGACGGTGTAGATCTCCCGTCGGATGGTTTGAGTCCTGGTGAGGATAGATTGATAGGGACTGAGTTAGTTCAGGATGCTCTGGATAGAGCAAAGTTGATCCAGGAGAGGCTTCGCACAGCACAGTCTCGCCAGAAGAGTTATGCGGACCGTAGGGTTCGAGAGTTGTCTTTCATGGTTGGTGATAGAGTATTGCTGAAGGTTTCACCCATGAAGGGTGTCATGAGATTCGGGAGGAAAGGGAAGTTGAGTCCCAGGTACATTGGTCCTTTTGAGATACTCAGGAGAGTTGGAGAGGTGGCATATGAGTTAGCCTTGCCACCCGGCTTATCCAGCGTACATCCAGTATTCCATGTGTCCATGCTCCGGAAGTACATCGGAGATCCGTCTCATGTATTAGACTTCAGTACCATTCAGCTTGATGGTGATCTATCCTATGATGTGGAGCCTATTGCTATTTTGGGTCGCCAAGTAAGGAAATTGAGGTCGAAGGAGATTGCATCAGTTAAGGTGCAGTGGAAAGGTCGGCCCGTGGAGGAAGCTACTTGGGAGGTCGAGCAGGAGATGCGGAGCAGATACCCTCAGCTATTCGAGATTTCAGGTATGTTTCTTGACCCGCTCGAGGACGAGCGTTTGTTTAAGTTGGGGAGAATGTAACGACCCGGCCTGTCGTTACGGGAATTACCACCCCGTTACCTTGCAATCACATATCTTATGCTTTTATAGCAGTATTAGAATATATCGGGTGAGTTAGGAGTGATTTGGATTGGAAATGAAACAAATAGCATGTTTGAAGAAAAGCTTGAATATGGAAAGTCAACTAAGAGTTGACTATTGAGTTAGAGTGCTCGGAACCGGATTCTGATGATTCGACTAGTTCCGGGGGATCATTTATGACTTAGGAGAACAATCGGAATTGAATTTGGAGGTCCGGTGTAGAAATAGGCTTGAATTGACTAAGGTTGAATTTTGGCGAAATCCGAACGGTAGGTGAGATTTTGATCCGGGCGTCGGAATGGAATTCCGACAGTTGCAGTAGCTTCGTTAGGTGATTTTGGATGTGCCTGCAAAATTTCAGGTCATTCGGGCGTCGTTTGGTCGGGTTTTTGATCGAATGTGTAATTCGGAAAGTTTTAAGAAATTTAGGCTTGAATCCGTGTGTAATTTGTGATTTTGATGTTTAGGATGGTGTTTTTATGATTGGAACAAGTTCGTATCGTGTTTTGGGGTATGTTGGTGGTTTTCGTTGGGGTCCCGGGGGCCTCGGGATGAATTCGGGGGTCCAAACGGACCATTTTGTGCCAAATGCACTGCTGTTTCTGCTGCAATTAGTGCAGCAGAATTTTACCCTTCGCGATCGCAGAGATAGGGACGCGATCGCGTAAGGTCAAGAACAGAAGCGACGCGATCGCAGGAGCACGTACGCGATCGCGTAGTGTTATCCGGGTGGTCATCGCGATCGCATGAGCATCTACGCGATCGCGTAGAAGAGAAATGGGGTCCAGGGAAAAATGTGCTACGCGATTGCAGGAATAGGGACTCGATCGCGTGAGGCCGGATGGTTGTACATCGCGATCGCGTGAGGAGAATCGCGATCGCGTGAGGGCGAAATGTTGAGCATCGCGATCGCGTGAGTAGAGTCGCGATCGCATAGAGCAAATAGGTCTGGCAGAGAGTTTAAGTTCAGAACAGACCAGTCGCGGGTTTAATACCCAAAACCCCCATTTTTGAGTTCCAAGAGAAGAAATTGACGGGAGATTGCTGGGGAATCATCGGGGTTTCGTTGGAGGCAAGTTTTGTGGCTTAATTACATCATTTTAACATGAAATCCTTGGTTAAATTTCTGTAAATGGAAGATTAAAGGTGGGTTTGAGCCCTAGGCCTAAATTAAAGAAAAACACTGATTTGAGTGGGCAAATGGAGTCCGATTTTGGTAAAATTGATATGCCTAGACTCGTATTGAGACGAGGGTTCCGAATATGTAACTTTTATAATTTTTCGAGAAGCGCACCAAAAGTCGGGTTTTGACAACTTGTGGGTTTTGATATAATTTGGGTTATTTCGAATGAATTTCGTGAAATTAGCATATATTGATGCATTCTCTATGATTTTGAGCAGATTTGGCACCCGAGGAGATTGATTTGCGAGGCAAGCGCAAGGCGGATTGAAGCTTCTACCGGTTCGAGGTGAGTGGTAGTAGTAAACAATGTACCGAGGGTTTGAAACCCCGTACTAGCACTTCACAGTGCTATATTGAGATGAGACACACGTTCTATGACGGGCGTGGTGACATTGTGATTGGGGGTTCGGACTTAGTCCTTCCCGGCTAATAGAATACCGTGTTGTATGACTGTTACTGAGATTATAACTGTACAATTGGGCTAATAGCCATGTTTGGGGCCTTGTGCCGATCTGTAGAGCATTAGGGAACCTATATAGCTAGGTGACATTTATATCGTGTTGGAAATATACACTCAGCCGTAACTCTAGTTGTATAGCATAATATGAGCCCGTACTAGATGTGTACATTGAGAGAGATTATCTAGGGTGGAATTCCTTGTTCTAGCTGAGTGGGCCTGAAAGGCCAAGTCTATACCGATTGAGATGAGACAGGGTCAAGGACCCACTGTGATATATTATATTGGGCCTGAGAGGCCAAGTATATACCGACTGGAATAGGGTCGAGGACCCATTATGAGGTATTATATATATATATACCTATATTGGATCGGGCTGCACGCCGCAGCAGTATATATATTGGATCGGACTGCACGCCGCAGTAATATACATGTAATATACATGTAACATACATGTGGGACGGACTGCACGCCGCAGTATTATTGCGCTTGGGCTGTAGGAGCCCCTTCGGAGTCTGAGTCTGCACACATTCTCAGTGAGCACTGGTGTATATGATGGGATCGGGCTGCACGCCGCAGCAGTATAGAGATATATACATATATATATTGGATCGGAACTGCACGCCGCAGTAATACATGTGTGGATCGGGCTGCACGCCGCAGTATGATAGTGCTTGGGCCTAGGGAGCCCCTCCGAAGTCTGTATACACCCCCAGTGAGCGCCGTCGACGTTAAATGGAGCGGGCTGCGCACCGCAGCGGTATATGTATTGGAGCGGGCTGCACGCCGCAGCATTATACTTAATTATATCCTACTATCTACTTAAATATTTATACATTATAGACAGAGGTATGTGTCTTTATATGTTGAGATGGCCGTACACCGTAGAGGTACGAGTGAGGGTTGGATCAGAGTAAGAATCTTGTAGAGATAAATGTGGTTTGGAGATTAGAGTATTACCATAGTGATGACGTACATATGAGGGTTGCCTTAGAACTGCTAAGTGATAGCACAGGAGTTCTTACCTTCAGTTATTATTTATTATTGTTACTCACCTGAGTTGAAATATACTCACCCCACTCCCCTGCACTTTCTGTGCAGATCCACAGGTGCCCGAGAGCAGTTGAGACATTGTAGCTGCTGATCCTTATCTACTTTTGCGGAGATTACGAGGTAGCTGCCACCGTCCGCAGAGCTTGTTTTCTCCTTCTTTATCATCTTGTTGATTTCCTATTTGCCTAGACTTGGTTGTATTAGGATGCTATTCTGTAGAGGCTCGGTCTCGTGACACCACGATATGTTTGGGACCGTATTTTGTATGTTTTACATTTCGGTTATCACCTGATATGATCATTTACTGTTTAAGTTTAATTTGATTAATAACTGGCTGTGTTAAGGGATAATATAATCGGGCTTGCCTAGCATTGTGTTGGGCGCCATCACGACCAGGGTTTGGGTCGTGACATTGACGCATCTTTGTTTGTGCATTTCTTTCGATCTTACATGCCGACCGGTTTGTTATTAAAAAGAGAGAGGGTAAGAAGTGGAATTTGTCGGGGTATAATTTTTTTTTATTTTATGAAAATAGTGTGTTTTTCTTAGAAAATATTTTTTTGAAAAAAAAACGAAAAAATTGAAAAAAAAAATCTCCGAATAATTTTGTTAATTTCCAAATAGTTAGTTTCTTTGAAAACGTTTTTGAAAAAGTTTCGAATAAATTTTCTTAATTTTTTACGAAATTAGTTTCCTTTAAATGTCGAAAATTTAAAAAAAAATTCCATTAGTTTTTGTTAATTTTATGAAAAGCAAGTTAGTTTCTCTGAAAATAGTTTGTTTTAAAACTGTTGTTAAAAATAATTTGTTTTCTTTTCTTAAAATAATTTGGTTCTTTTATTTTCGAACTACGCAAGTTTGATTCTCACCAAACACGAGATACGTAGGCAACCCATACCGGGCTCAACTAATACTGATTTTTTTTTTTAAGAAAAATAATAAAAAAAATATTAGAATTAGAAATTTTGTCCTTAGTCGAGAGTTAGGAAATTTTGCAAAAATAGCCAAACGCCTCAAAAGGGGCGCCGGAGGACTAATTTCGCAAAACGGAATATAGACATCACACTGGTATCCTGTTATACAGCCTTCAAATCTTCTTCAAGTGCTGAAAGGTTGTATTAACAAGATTCGTTTTTTTAATAATAAAAAAAAATTGAAAAAAAAATCCTTAAGTTCATTTTTATCTTTTCTAGGATCAGCATGACTTCCTCGCAACGCATCGGCTAGAAAAGGGCGAGAGACGAAATGCCACCCATGTTCATGGTCCAGGACAAGACTCCAGGTCAGCTCTGTAAATGGTGGACTAGTTTTCGGCTTGGGAAAGAAATCAAGTTCACAAGCACCTCAAGTTTCTTCCGGACATCATGATGATAAAACCGGACAAAAATGTGATCAGAGCTTTAGTGAGTTTTTGGGACTCAACAAAAATGTGATCAGAGCTTTAGCGGGACTGCGAAATGACACCCACTTTGGAAGAATTGGGCGGACTCACGGGGCTTGGAAGAGATTTGCACAAAAAGAGACCTGCAGCTCCTAGGCAAATGGGTGTGAATAATTTCTTGAAGAAGTTATGTCTCCGGCGAGTTCCCATGGGTTGTTTGGAGAACGGTTGGGTGCCACCGGATTATCTCTACGACAGATTTGGTGATAAGAATGGGTTCGCGAAATTCTCAAATACTGAATTTGTCAACCAGTTGAATTATGACGCTTGGGGAGACCTAAGAATCTATGCCTTTATGATCGCTTTTTGGGAACCATGGTCTTTCCCGAACGTGGCGGACGCATCAGAATCCGTTTGGCTGCGGTGGTCTCATATCTACAGAGTAACGAGGAACACACTGTTCTTCCTATGATCCTAGGAGACATCTTCCGGGCCTTAACTCGGTGCCAAGAAGGACATGATTATTTCGAAGGTTGCAATATCTTATTACAAATGTGGTTTGTAGAGCATCTCTATCATCACCCAATTGTGATAGACTTCAACGCGGATTGGCTGAATTATATTCGTTGTCATACAAACAGAGCCGCCCGTTGTAACCTTCCAGAAGATTTGAGGACTTGGCAAGAACTTCTCAACTCTTTGAGAGCAGATCGACTTACCTGGAATTATTATTGGTTCCCTTCCGCCAAAATCATGCATATGTCGACATATTGCCCATTCTACATACTAATGGGTTTTAGGGGTTTCCAACCATATGCCCCGCTACGTGTCATGCGGTAGTTGGGTAGAGAACAGAAAAGGCCCCCAATTGAGGATATGCGATCGTTTACATGGGAATTCGCGACGGAGGAGACCCCGAGGGAGACTTATGCACAAAAGGTATGGTTCGGTAGTCGACTCTCCGACATCGACGAAATGGTTGCCGATCGAGAACGGGGAGAAGTGAGCCTCGCATATCTTGAATGGTTCCACAACCAATCAATGCCCGAGCAAAGGTCAGAAAGGTCGGTAAAGTATGCCGTCGATTGGGAGAAAGAGGTAGAAGCCAGAGTTAGGGAGGCTAAGCATGAGACAGTGCAAGATTTCCAATCTTGCATTAACACTTTAAAAGAAGACAAGGGAATTCTGGAAGACGCCATGGACATATAACAGGCTGATTTTGATCGGGAAAGGGCCAGTTGGGAGCAGGAAAGAGAAGCACTCCGAACTCAAATTCAAGAGATGCAATTGATCGCAGAAAGGTCAAGGAGAAGTCGGAATGATGAGATGCTTATAAACGATTTGGAAAGGAAAGCCTTTGAACACCAGGAAGACTTGGAGAAGGCAGAAGCAGCTTTGGTTGCAATCTGGACAAAATGGAAGAGAGCAGCCCACCAAGAAGCACTCCGTCTACAACAAGTAGAGAAAGATTATGGGGCAATCATCGTTGATTTAAGAAAATCAAATGCCGCTTTTAGAGAGAAAACTCTCAGGCAAGTCCGGGATGCCAAAGCAGATAGAGACCATTGCCATAACTTGATGGCACGGATGGAAAGACAAATAGATAGGCTCCTGGACCATGTCTCCGGCAACGCTCAAGTATTAGGGGCAAAGAACCGACACATAGGGCAGCTGCTCAGAGAAAAAGACATAATCAGGGCCAGGATCAATGAAATCGGGCACTACATCACTATGAGGTGTTTGACCTGTGAACGAGTACCTCGGCCTACCCTCTTCTCTTCAATCATGGAATGTGTCCGCCAAGTCATGGCAGAATTGGGGAGTATACAGAAAGATCTTACACTGAGAACCGCAGCAAGGCCAAACAACACCCCCCGGGCGCAAAGATTTGAGGCGTTGGAACATGCTTAGAAGAGTCTGTTATTTTTAGAGTCCGTTCGTCCTTTTTAAAGTTTTCCTCCATTGTTGTCATTTTGCAAGTGTTTCAAGTTTGAAATTTGTTGAAATAAAATTCAAAGAACATTTCATTCATATCTTATATCTATTGTTTCCGAACTACGCCCGGTCTGATTCATGCGGGGACATGATACGTAGGCGATCCACAAAAGATTCGACCATCACTAAAAAAAATAATATAAAAGGGGGGAAAAGTTAAAAGAAAAGAAGATTGATAAAGGATGAAAGCAAAGGAAAATACAAACCGGAATGACGCATCGCAATCGAGTACATGTAGCGACATAATCATCTGTATAAGTGCATCACACCCAACGTGAGATTACTTATCTGTTATGTTGTTTCACACTAACCTTTGTTTGCCAAACTCCAGGTTTTAGTAAAGAGTGGTTGATTTTGTGGTAATCTGGCATCACATTCGTACTTCACAAGGTCCAAAGGAAAAGTTCAGCAGCTCGAAAGTACTCATCCCTATTTCACTAGGTCAAAAAGAGGTACCACCATGTCTTCAGAGATCCCCCTAGCAACCATTCCCGTTTCGGAAGAAAGCTCATTGACAACCATCCCGGTTACTGAGTCAGCAGCTTTGGAGGAGAATAGAATTTTGCGCTGCCGCATGCTTGAGATGTTGGACGATTGGAACAATGGGAAAGATCCCCCAAGTCTGATCCCTAGGTTCCCTGAAATTCTTCTCAGATCAAGTGGGATTCCCAATACCCCCATCAATTACCCGCCTACTCTGTTTGGGTATTCTAATGCCACAACCCTCTCTGAATCACCCTCCACCTCCTATCCTCGGGTAACACCATTAGATACATCCGCAAGAACGTCGGTTGAGTTGCCAGTTCCAGTCACGACGCATCCCACCGCACATACTTCTTTCTTTGATTTCGCGTCCTTTACATTCCCAGCACCACCACTTACACGGGACCATACCCAGGTTCCAGCCAATATATATCCTCAGCCACCTCGAAATGAGTTCCTACCGAGCCAAAATCCAAAGGCTCCCGAGCGGGATGAGATGGCAAAAAGAATGAGAAGTTTGGAACAAAGCCTGAAAAACATGCAAGGTCTAAGTGGGCAGAAAAGTGTATCTTACGCCGATCTATGCATGTTCCCGCACGTCCACTTGCCATCGGGTTTTAAGACGCCGAAGTTCGAAAAGTATGACGGGCATGGCGACCCCATTGCTCATCTAAAGAAATACTGCAATCAATTGCGGGGTGCCGGCGGCAAGGAAGAATTGTTGATGGCGTACTTCGGAGAAAGTTTGGTCGGAATAGCATCAGAATGGTATATGGATCAAGACATATCTCGATGGCACATCTGGGATGATCTGGCTAGAGATTTTGTGAAACAGTTCCAATACAACATCGATATTGCGCCGGACAGGAATTCCTTATCGAACTTAAAGAAGAAGCCCTTAGAAAGCTTCAGAGAATATGCCATCAAATGGCGAGAGCAAGCATCCAGGGTGAAACCCCTATGGACGAAATTGAAATGGTCACGACTTTTCTCCAAGCTCAAGAGCCAGACTACTTTCAAAATATGATGTCGGCGATGGGAAAACCTTTCGCCGAAGCAATCAAGATCGGAGAAATGGTAGAAAACGGCTTAAAAACAGGGCGAATTTTGAGTCAAGCGGCCATTCGGGCAACTTCCCAAGCCATCCAAGGCGGGTCTGGAGGGATGCCCAGAAGCAAAAAGAAGGAGGAAACTGCCATGGCGGCAGTAGAAGATAGAAGATATCGAACCTCAAGGCAGGTATTCTCCGACAGGGCCCCCCAATATTACTATCCACACCACAGCATGGCCTATGCTCCTCCGCCTCCACCCTACGCAGTCATGAACATTCAACCTTTGGCACGGCCGCAACCACCAGCCAACAGAAATCCACCTCCATTCCAGAGAAACCAACCTCCTTACCCAAACCAATACAACCCCCGGCCAAATAACACCCGCCACCGTGAGCAACCCAAAATGAACTTTACACCGATTGGGGAGCCGTATTCCACTCTTTTTCCAAAGCTCAGGCAAGAGAACCTACTGCAGCTCGTTCCGCAGAACAGGCAGAATCCGGACTCTCCTGCCTACCAGAGAGGAATATACTATGCATATCATTTAGGTGTTGAAGGACATAGTACCGACAATTATTGGACGTTGAAGAAGGCAGTGCAAGAATTGATCAATCAAGGGAGGATTGTCTTCGCAGATGAAGACATCCCAAATGTGACAAACCACCCATTACCAGCCCACAACAACGGGCCAGTGATTGGGATGATTTGTGACGATAAGGAATTTGACCCAGCCTTAAAAGCGATAATCGCCATCGCCAACATAGAGAAACAGCCTGAGGTTACCCCGAAACAAGAGAAAATGGGGAAAAGGTCAAAGTTCCTGAGACTAGATCTGAAAAGACGATTGAATTGAAAGCATCGTCTCAAAAGAGTGGAGTCCTTTACCTCCTGCGGGGTCGAGTGGAAAAACCATTGTCAATAGGTTCCCCCAAGAAATTCCACTTAAAGAGGGAAACACCAGTGTATGTACCAAAGGGAACCTATGTGGCCCGAAAACCAGATGAACCCGTGGTTATTGCACGTGTGCAACAAAAACCAATGACAGATCCATCCGCAGTACCCTAGATCTACCAACGGACACTCGTTACACGCAAATGGAAAGAGGTTGCAGGAGATTCATCTGGGAGCGTCCTGGGGCAAAAGTACTTAAACGCGTAGGAGGTAAATAACGCCACACAAAGGCGTTTCCCATCAAAGAAACCCGTAAGTGCTGAAGAGGCAGAGGTCTTTTTTCAAAAGATGCAAATGCCTGACTATGGGGTGATAGACCAACTGCGCAAATGCCCAGAGCAGGTATCGATGTTGTCCCTTTTAATGAAGTCTACTGAACATCAGAAGGTTTTGTTAAAAGCCTTGAATGAGGCATATGTGCCTATTGAGACTTCGTCCGAACAACTTGAAAGAATGACAGAAAGGTTCTTCGCAATCAACCAGATTTCTTTCAGTAAAGCTAATTTGCCTTTGGAAGGTGCTGCCCACAACAAAGCTTTGCATTTGACTGTCAAATGCGAAGGCTACTACATGAAGAGGGTCATGGTTGATGGGGGCTCAGGAGTAGACATATGCCCACTTTCCACTTTAGGCCGCATAGGAATCGGAGCTGAGAGGATTCGGCCCAACAACATATGTGTGCGAGCCTTTGATGGTGTGAAAAGAGATACCGTCGGAGAGATTGATGTAATTATGACCATCGGCCCGGTGGACTTCGAAGTGACATTTCAAGTTTTGGATATGGACACTTCCTACAACTTTCTTCCGGGGAGACCATGGATTCATGCGGCTGGAGCTGTGCCCTCTACCCTCCATCAGATGTTAAAATTTGAGCACAAGGGACAAGAGATCGTGGTCCACGGGGAGGACGAGCAATCAATTTATCGAGATCCATCCATCCCATGCTTAGAAGCGGAAGAAGGAAGTGAACACATTGTCTATCAAGCTTTCGAGATTGTGTTGGCAGATCAACACGAAGAAGGGAACCCTCTTCCCCAACCTTTTTTGTCTAATGCCTCCATCATGGTGGCAAAAGAAATGATCAAGCACGGCTTCCAGCCAGGAAAAGGTTTGGGAAAGTCCCTGCAAGGAGTGTCGAAGATGATAACTTTACCCACAGCTGAAAAGTTCTTCGGAGTAGGCTTTCGCCCAACCCCTGAAGATGAGAGATGGGCCAAAAAGAGAAAGGAGAAAGGATGGGTTCTGCCACGACCATTGCCACATCTGTACCAAACTTTTGTTCGACCAAGGTACGGTGAAGAAGAAGAAGATGAGGTCTTCACATAAGAGGAAATTGAAGAAATATGTGGGGCCATGAGGCAAATGCTCTATGATGTTAATATGGTTCAATCGGGAGAAGGAACAAGCACCGCCGAGGTGCTGTATGTGGGCCCTGAAGCTAAATTGCAAAATTGGAAAGCCACACCCTTCCCAGTTAGGCGGGAGTTCTGGTAGATTTGTCCTGTCATTTTTCCTTCATCACAAGTTACTGCAGGACGTACCTTGGATGTTCTTCTATGTTTTCTTGTATTTTTGGTTTTCCCAATGTAATTTTGTTTATCTTCAAAAAAAAATTCCAAGAAAACGAAATAAATATTTCATCATTTTGCACTCTTCCTAATTTTTGTTATTTATTCTTCCTTTTTAGTCCTAATAATGCGGCTTTAAATAACATGACATGCTTGCGGAACTCATGCTCAAATCCGAACACGCCACCTAATCTGGAAATAATGAACCAAGAACCGGAATACGATGAAGAAGAGGCTTTTAGGGAAATAAATCGAGAATTGGAACATTTTGAGAATAAACCTAAGCCAAACTTGAATGATACCGAACCGGTTAATTTGGGAACTGTTGAAGAGGTCCGAGAGACCAAGATAAACATCCACATAGATGAGAAAACACGAGATGAAATAATCCAACTCTTTTTGAATTTAAAAACGTGTTTTCTTGGTCTTACGATGACATGCCAGGACTAGGAGCTGATCTAGTGGTGCACAAATTACCAATCTACCCTGACTGTCACCAAGTGCAACAGAAGCAAAGAAAGTTCAAGACTGACATCGGTGATAAAATCAAAGAAGAAATCACTAAGCAGTTAAAAACAGGGGTAATTCGAGTGGTACAATACACCACGTGGTTGGCTAATGTTGTGCCCGTGCCAAAGAAGGACGGAAAAACTCGAGTATGCGTTGACTATCGAGATTTGAATAAAGCAAGTCCTAAAGATAACTTTCCTTTACCAAACATCCACATCCTTGTTGATAACTGTGCCAAACATGAGATACAATCGTTTGTGGATTGTTATGCGGGATATCATCAAGTGTTGATGGATGAGGAGGACACCGAGAAGACTGCTTTTACCACACCTTGGGGGACTTACTGGTACCGAGTCATGCCATTCGGCTTGAAAAACGCGGGAGCAACATACATGAGAGCTATGACTGCCATTTTCCACGACATGATGCATCAGGAAATAGAGGTGTACGTGGACGATGTGATCATCAAATCCAGAACTCAGGGCGATCATGTGCGAGACTTGAGGAAATTCTTCGAGAGGTTGCGGAAGTACGATTTGAAGTTGAATCCAGCCAAATGCGCTTTTGGAGTCCCGTCAGGTAAACTTTTGGGTTTCATAGTCAGTAGAAGAGGTATTGAATTAGATCCCACAAAGATAAAATCCATCCGGGATTTACCTCCCCCAGAACAAAGAAAGATGTAATGAGTCTTCTGGGCCGACTAAACTACATCAGTAGGTTCATCGCTCAATTGACTTCCACATGTGAGCCCATATTCAAGTTGTTGAAGAAACACGCTGCAATCAAATGGACAACTGAATGTCAAGAAGCTTTTGACAAAATCAAAGAATATTTGTCAAACCCTCCAGTCTTAGTCCCGCCAGAGCCAGGGAGACCTCTTTTCTTGTATTTAACAGTCTTGGAAAACTCTTTTGGTTGTGTCCTCGGACAACGTGATGCGACGGAGAAGAAAGAGCAGGCGATTTACTACCTGAGCAAGAAGTTCACTAGTTATGAGGTCAAGTACACTTTGCTGGAAAGAACGTGTTGTGCTTTAACTTGGGTCGCTCAAAAATTGAGACACTACCTCCAAGCCCATACGACTCACCTCATTACTCGGTTGGATCCTTTGAAGTATATATTCCAGAAACCGATGCCCACCGGAAGATTGGCAAAATGGCAGATCCTGCTCACCGAGTTCGACATAGTCTATGTCACTCGCACGGCAATGAAGGCTCAAGCATTGGCAGACCATTTGGCCGAGAACCCGATCGACGAAGAGTATCAACCATTGAATACCTACTTTCCTGATGAAGAGGTAAATACGGCAGAATTTGTTTCGGAGGACAGTCATGCTTGGAAAATGTTTTTCGATGGGCGGTAAACGCTAAAGGTGTAGGGATTGGTGCAATCTTGATCTCTCCAGCTGGTCAGCATTACCCAGCCACGGCTAGGCTCCGTTTCTTTTGCACGAACAATACGGATGGGTATGAAGCTTGTATCATGGGCATGAACATGGCAATTGATCAGGGCGTCGAAGATTTGTTGATCATGGAAGATTCAGATCTAATTATCAAACAATCTCAACGTGAATGGGAAACTCGGGACGTTAAACTCCTCCCTTACCGACAGCACGTGAATATTCTTGGCAAGCGATTTGCATCAATAGAGTTCAGGTATATCCCACGATGTCACAATGAACTAGCCGACGCACTTGCCACTTTAGCTTCAATGCTACCTTATCCGGGCAACGCCCATGTCAATCCCTTGGAAATCCAAATCAGGGAAAGCCACGGTTATTGCAATGCAATCGAAGGAGGACCAAGCCTCAAGCCATGGTACTATGATATCAGGAGATTTTTGAAAACGCAAGAATACCCCGAACATGCTACCGGAGATCAAAAGAGGACCATTAGGCGACATGCAGGTGGTTTCTTTTTGAGCGGCGAGGTCCTGTATAAAAGAACCCCAGATCTTAACCTTTTAAGGTGTGTTGATGCCGAAGAAGCGGGAAGAATCATGCACGAAGTACACGCAGGAGTATGCGGGCCTCATATGAATGGGTATGTTTTAGCCAAGAAAATCCTTCGAGCAGGTTATTATTGGATGACCATGGAGAAAGATTGTTTCGGTTTTGTCCGAAAATGCCATCAATGTCAGGTACATGGAGATCTGATTCATGCACCTCCAACTGAGCTGCATCCTATGTCAGCGCCGTGGCCATTTGTCGCTTGGGGAATGGATGTCATCGGCCCGATTGAGCCGAAAGCTTCGAATGGGCACCGATTCATACCGGTGGCTATCGATTACTTCACAAAATGGGTCGAAGCCGTCACTCTCAAATTATTCACTAAGAAAGCTGTGGTGGATTTCGTACACTCAAATCTTATCTGTCGTTTTGGTATACCTGCAACTATCATCACAGACAATGCTGCGAATTTGAATAGTCGTTTGATGGAAGAAATATGCGAGCAATTCAAAATAACGCATAGGAACTCCACCCCTTATCGGCCCAAAGCCAATGGTGCCGTTGAAGCAGCCAAAAAAAACATTAAAAAGATTTTGAGAAAAACTATCCAGAGTTCTAGACAGTGGCATGAACAATTGCCGTTCGCCTTACTGGGATACCATACTACAGTACACACATCGGTAGGAGCAACTCCATACCTGCTAGTCTATGGGACCGAGGCTGTGATACCGGCAGAAGTAGAAATTCCTTCACTTCGTACGATTATTGAAGCGGAAATTGAAGATAGCGAGTGGGTTAAGACTCGATTGGAGCAATTAACTTTGATCGATGAAAAGCGAATGGCTACGGTCTGTCACGGACAACTGTACCAACAAAGGATGTCTCGTGCTTACAACAAGAAAGTACGGCCGAGAAATTTCGAAGTAGGTCAGTTGGTTTTAAGACGCATTCTTCCACATCACCAGGAAGCGAAAGGAAAATTCGCTCCTAATTGGAAAGGACCATACATCATCAGGAAGATATTGCCGAGAGGAGCGTTATACTTGGGAGACATGGAAGGAAAAGACCCTGAAACAGCTGTGAATGCAGATGCTGTGAAAAGGTATTATGTCTGAATTTGCTTCGATGATGTCCTTACAAGTCGAAATGATTGAAAGCTTTTATTCTCGCTACCCTAACACTACCAACCCTTTTGTAAACCCTTTGAGCCGGTTACCTTTTTTTGGCTAAACTAAATAAATAAAAGGAAACCAAAAACAAAACAAAAATAAAATAAAGTTCCTGAACTACGTTCTGACTTGATTCCGAAAGGATACGTAGGCAACCTCTCCCTGAAGTTCAGTCACACCAAACCAAAAATCCCAATTTCCCCAAAAAATGAAACTGGGGCAGATGATATAGCGATTCAGTTTAGATCCGTCAAGATGGTTCCAAATTTGTAATTTTGTCCATAATTCTTGTTACCCAAACCGAGTACAAGTCCTTCAAGATCGATTAGAAACCTGAGAAAACATCGTTGTTGCGGTCCGAAGCTTCTGGAATGAAAAGAAATAAAATGAGAGAGTCTTATTGGTGAAAACCTTCGGGCACCATAAGACGATGGAAGTAGAGAAATACAAAATGAGAGAGCCCGTTGGTAAAAACTCGCAAAGAGTGCTATCTGGCGATGGTAAGAAGAGAAATGAGAGAGGTCGATTGGCGAAAACCCGCAAAAGGGCGCTATCAACCGAAAAGGGTATTTCACCACAAGAGGTCCTGGCACGGCTCCTTAGCTCGGAAAACATAGACCCGTTTTGGTTCATAAGGAAATGGGAGTTTGTGACGATCAAGCATCTAGTCCGAGAAGCATGTCATGTTGGTTTAAAGTCAGCATATACCTCAGATAAGTCTTTCTTTTTCCCCGAAAGGGACTCCTCTATCTTCGATACGTTTTCTTTTTCCTTTCTTTGTTCATTTTTCCTTGAATCCCTTTCGTTTTAACTTTGAATTCTGAAATTATTACAAAGAAAAGCGACAGGGCCGTTTATACAGAATTACACCTGGTAAAGAAGAAAAAACCAGCCTCAGTGGTGTATTGATACAATCCCCGATTGGATCGTAATGATCGATTGTTTCCAAAGAAACGGAGGTTAGGAAGGAAATGGAAATCAAAGGCTAAGGTCTTAGAAGAGACGGAATGAGGCAGAAGGACAGAACCCACACAGAAAATCCTTGAGGAATCCCAGGAATGAACCCGGTCAGTTTGAAAAGAAGTCACCCCCAAAGACAATTGGTAGCAAAGTTCTCAATGGAAATGGGGCAATGGTCAAGCAATGAAGATAATCAAGGCCACAAAGTCAACCACTTTTTCAACTAATAAAATGTTCTTTGTTGAAAGCGCAGGTCTATTTAATTGTGCAAGAAGAAGGTACAACTCAAAGAAGTGAAGTACGCAAGCATTGAAATGGCTTTGAAACAAGGAAAACACATAAAAAGGGAAGTTTCTTTTCAAAAGCTTTATCTTATGCATTTGTTGATGGTTAAAAAGAAAAATACCTAAAAGAAGGCCCAAAAGGAAGAATAAAAGAAAAGAAAATGAAAACTCCAAAAGAGAATCAAATCATGTTAGTCCAATATCCGTTTGAATCCCGGTCAGAAAACCGAGGATCTCTCCGGCTAGAAAGCCATGAGACATTACTTTTGAATTCCGGCCAAAAAGCCGTGAAACTTTTATCCCCGGTCAGAAAACCGAGGATCTCCCGGTCAGAAAACTGCGGAGCCATTTATTTTAACCCCGGCCAAAAAACCGAGGGTCTTGCGGCCAAAAAACCGTTAGACATTGTTTGAATTCCGGCCGGAAAGCCGTGAAACTTTTATCCCCGGTTAGAAAACCGAGGATCTCCCAGTCAGAAAACTGCGGAGCCATTTATTTTAACCCCGGCCAAAAAACCGAGGGTCTCGCGGCCAAAAACCGTTAGACATTGTTTGAATTCCGGCCAGAAAGCCGTGAAACTCTTCTTTAAAATCCCAGCCAGAAAGCCGTGGGACGTTTATTTGTGAAAACTGTGATTTTCTTACCCAATGCCAAAGAGTCTTTTTAATCACTTTCCCTGTCACAACTAACTCACGAAATTTTCCTAGCAAAACTGGGGCAGAAAAATTTCGTTTGTTTGTTTGTTTTTGTTGTCTAAGTAGGTTTGACCTCGGGACGCAAGGATCGAGATAACCTACGAGTGGAACATCAATCCTACATGAAGAAAAGAAGAAAAGAACCAAAAGAAAACGAGTCCAAATGTTGGAGTAAACAAAAGCGCGGATTGCTCAGAATCTGATTGAAGTAACAAGCTCCGCCGAGTCAGAAAACTGCGGAGCCATTTATTTTAACCCCGGCCAAAAAACCGAGGGTCTGGCGGCCAAAAAACCGTTAGACATTGTTTGAATTCCGGCCAGAAAGCCGTGAAACTTTTATCCCCGGTCAGAAAACCGAGGATCTCCCGGTCAGAAAACTGCGGAGCCATTTATTTTAACCCCGGCCAAAAAACCGAGGGTCTTGCGGCCAAAAAACCGTTAGACATTGTTTGAATTCCGGCCGGAAAGCCGTGAAACTTTTATCCCCGGTCAGAAAACCGAGGATCTCCTAGTCATAAAACTACGGAGCCATTTATTTTAACCCCGGCCAAAAACCGAGGGTCTAGCGGCCAAAAACCGTTAGACATTGTTTGAGTTCCGGCCAGAAAGCCGTGAAACTTTTATCCCCGGTCAGAAAATCGAGGATATCCCGGTCAGAAAACTGCGGAGCCATTTATTTTAACCCCGGCCAAAAAACCGAGGGTCTTGTAAAAAAAAATACCGTTAGACATTGTTTGAATTCCAGCCAGAAAGCCATTGGAACGGTTATTTGTGAAACTGTGATTCTCTTAACCAATACCAAAGAGTCTTTTAATCACTTTCTGTGTCACAACTAACTCCCGAAATTTTCCTAGCAAAACTGGGGCAAAAAAATTTCGTTCGTTTGTTTGTTTCATTTGTCTAAATAGGTTTGACCTTGGGACGCAAGGATCGAGATAACCTACGAGTGGAACCTCAATCCGGAATGAAGAAAAGAAGGAAAAGAACCTAAAGGAAACAAGTTCAAACGTTGGAGTAAACAGAAGTGCGGATTGCTCCGAATCTGATTGAAGTTACGAGCTCCGCCAATTCCATCTCACTCAATGTTACAAAAAATAAACAAGCACGTACAACTTGTTGAGCATCAAGATTCAGATCGAGGTCTACAACAAAATCAGCTAAGATTCAAGATCAAGTTTTCAAGAGGATCATAGATATGAATCTTGTAACTCTTGATAGCATAGCTAGCTCAGCTTTAATTTCTCTTTTGGTGTAATAAGGAGGCCAGTAAGCAGCAAGAACAGCAACGGTAGCAACAGTAACAGCGAAGTGTCAGTCCACGGTAGTCCCAGCTACCAAAACTTCCCGAACTACATTGACCTGATTCCTGTTCAGCCCAAGATATGTAGGAAGCCTCCCGAAGCAAAGGCTCGGTCAAAATCTTTCCAAAATGCTTCACACGGAGTGCTCGAACGGACAAAAATCGCTCGTACTTGCTCATCATTCTTTGCACAAAAACTCTTCGCGTTTCCGGGCAAAGAGGGGCAGCTGTGAGCACGTGATTTTTGCCCTATAAGAGAAATACTCCCAAAGATTCAAAATAAAATAATTTTTAGTTTTCTTGCAATTGTTGTGAATTTTGTGTTATTTTCTTGTATTATTTGCATTTATCTGTGCATATTTATTTATTTAAATAATTAAAATAATAAATATATATATATATATGCATTTATCTGTGCATATTTATTTATTTAAATAATTAAATAATAAAAATATATATATATACAGGCGTAATAAGAATTGGGGCCAAGATTATGTCTGAATTGTGGCCCAATGTTTTAGCCCAAAAGATCCGGTCCAGTTATTTAAATTGATAGAATCTCAGCCGTTTATTTCCTCAGATCCAACGATTGAGATTATTAACGGATTTTTAATGGTTAATTAATATGAGGGACTTGATCTCAACTCCCCAATCCAGATGATCCTACGGAGGAGACCGGTGGCCTCATATGGGTCAATACGGCATCGTTTGATTAGGCCAAGCCCCGACCGTTGATCATCATAGATCCAACGGCCAGGATCATCTTGAGGGCTCCGAGTATATAAGGCTTTGGTCTCAGTAGAGACCAGCCATTATACACTCCACAAACCCTAGCCGCCACAACCCTTACACACCACTCTTTCTTTTTCTTCTTCAACCTTCCAATAACACCCGCCGGAATGTTTCCCAGGAACAACCGCCAGGCAGTAATCCGGGAGCCACGCCTCCCCGACTACGTTTTCTTTGCCATTATGCTCTTTTTCTTCTTCTGTGTGTATATGTATTTATGTTTATATATATATATATATATAATGAAGCAGGTCGACTGATCGTTGTCTCAATCAGGTTAGTCGATTTCAAATTGTTGTTCTTGTCCATATTTTGTTAGTATTTTTAGATCCGAAATTATTGTCTTCAGATCCTCATGTTTGTTCGATTTTCTTAATTATTATTCGCATTTTTGTCCATACATGTTTACTTGTTAAAATACAAAAAATATATGTATGTATATATATATATATATATATATATATATATATGTTGTGCATGATTTTCTAAAAATTTTGTTTAATCCATACATGTTTATTTGTTAAAAAATACAATATGTATATATATAGTTGCATTTGAATTTAGGATTTAATTAAGTAATTTTGGTTATCTTTGCATTTTTAGTCAAAATTGTGCGGTTTGATGTTTGATTGTTTGTGAAAAATTACTACTTAGAGTTAATTAGTAATTGTGATGGTTTAATTTATTTTTGTAATTAAAATTATGATTTTTAGTTTTAATTCTTAAAATAAAACAAAGAACAAAGGAAAGAAAAATAGATTTAAATGGAGTGGAAATCCGGATTGGACCAGCTTGAAAAAGAAATACCAAGCCCAAAGACACATGCCCAGCAACCCAGCCCAAAATCCAGTCTCTTACCCGTAATAACCCGCCTCGACCCGGCCAAATGACCCGCCCCGACCCGGTCTACCTCCTAACCTACACATCACCCCGTTAGTCTTGGCTGTTGGATGTAATAATCCAACGGTTGAGATTAATTCCTACATTTCTAATATACCAAACACCCCCAAGACCCCTCATTACACTCTCATTTGCCAAAACCCTAAAAATATTTTTCTCCTTCCCTCTTCTCCCAGCCGCCGCCTACCTTCTCTTCTCTCAAGCCGCCGGCCGCCCAACCCTTCATCTTCTCCGCCAGGCTCACGACGTCCAAGCCACCGCACACCCCAGTTTCCTCGCTGTTGCCGTCCACCGGCCGAGCACTAACGCCAACGAGCCACCCTCCAACTCCCACGCCAAACGACCACTGCCTATGCGGCCAGCCACCTCACAGCCGCCGCTGATCCTGTCTCCAGCCACCCGCCGGAAAATACAGCACCCCCTTTCCCGTCGTCCAATCGTGTATATATATATATTCACTATCCAGAAATATAGGTAAGACCAAACTTCTGTTTTGGTCCAAACATTTTTCTTTACCTTTTCTTAAGAAAACATCATTCTTTTTCTGTTAGTAGATTCCGTTAGCATTATCATATCTACTTAGCATATTATCACGTTTTCTTTATCATATTTCCTATCAAAAATCTATCACATTTTTTATTCTTGTTAGTAGATTTGTTACCAAGCTTTCTTTTTCTGTTAGGAGATTCTTTATCATATTTTCTATAAAAATCTATCATACTTTCTTTATTATTTAGAACTTAAAATTTTTTTTTGGTTTCATTATCATATTCATTAAGGACGTATATTTTGGTTTAAAGAAAATCCGGGCAGATTTGTTTCTATTTGAGTTCATCGTTATTTGTTAGTCAATTTAAATGTTGTTCTTGTCCATATTTTGTTGGATTTAATTTGAAGTTCAATTAATTTTAAATTTTAGTATTTTTGAATTTGTCTTATTATTGTGTTAAAATTTAGATCTAAGTTACAAATTTTTGGTTTAATCTTGTTAAGACGAATTTGAATTTGGTGATTAAAGTTTGCTTATTTGTTGCTGTAATTTTTGTTATTGTTGTTGAATCTGGAAGAGTAGTTGTTATGCATGTTCAAAATAATTTCAGATTTGATCTTGTTGTTCATCATGTTGTTAGAATTTTTGTTAAAGTTGTTTAAAATTGATATATTTTGGTTGTTTGATTTGGAAGAATTGGTTACAGCTGACAAGGTTAGAATAGTAATTTTCATAATTACGGGAGTAATTTGGGGAGTAATTTGAGGAGTGATTTAAGGAAGGTGTGACCCTCAATTACTACAAGACAAATAGTAGGTTTGAAAATTAGGGGGACAATGTCAGGTGGGTGGGGACAACAATTATTAAAGTTAAAGAGAGTGGGGATAGTAGGACCCACGTTTGACTACTTTTCTGATTGGCAATTAGTAATAGTGTGTAATAATAATTATGTAGCAAGCCTTGCACTGATGTATATATAACAGAAGTCTGGTAATAAATAAAAAGAGAACACAGACAGAAAAAAATAAAGAAAACGCAGAGATAAAAAAAAAAGTAGAGCATACACACTTGAAAGGTTTTGAACACTAAAACAGTGAGAATTTGAAAATCAAGATCTGTTTTAGTTGCTTGTTTTGGTGTTGATTTTTGTTACTACTGGAAAATTTTAACTAGTTTTAAAAGGTCTATTACTGGGAATTGCTGGCTGTTATTGTTGCACTGTTGGAATTACTGCTTATACTAATCATTTTCCTCTCCTCTTGCTATTCATGTACACTCCTTGAAAAGCACTTACTGTTTAATTTCAGTATAAGGTGTAATATGATTTTGAAGTTGATCGGGATAAAACTTCTGTCATTGGTTTTTACATTTTAAGTTTTGTATCAATAATATCTCGAAACAGTAATTCGAATTGAAATTGTAGTATGATTTGGATTGTGTGAATTTTCTCATAACTATTAGATTTTTTATTGTTAATAATTCATTTCAATATTATTATTAATTAGTATAAGTATAAGCATGTTTTTTTTATTATCCAAGTTTTTGAGTTATTAAAAAGAAATAAGTCATCTCTTTAGTTAAATAAAAACTGGTTAGTTTAGTAGCTAATGTTTTAATATTGTTTTTAATAAGCTAAAACTGCAAATATGTAGCTAGCTTAATAAAAATATGATTTTTAATTATTTGGTGTAAAATTTAGGCATTTAGGTCCGATTTGATTAAATAATACTATTTTCCTTTAAATAAGTATTAGTAATTAAGGAAAAATAATTGTTCCTTTAAATATTTGTAAGTAGTGAATTTTACCTTTAAAGTCAATTAAAATATGTGTTTAAATTAGTTGTAAAATAATTGGTTTAATTTGTATAAGTATTAATTGCCAATTTTGTATTTTTACTTTTATTTAGATTTTAGCCATGTCTACTTCCGTTAAACATTTATTTTAATATAGCAAGCAATATCACGATTTGAATATGTATTTTATCTTTTATTGTACAAAAAATAATAATAAGTTAATAAATAAAATTGTAGTATTTTGAGTTTGTTGAAAATGTTTGTTTATTTTTTTTTTTTGTTTCATGAATATTTTTCATAAATTAATTGGATGTATTGCATATTTTTAGTCTCTTAATTAATTAGGACTTTTCTCTTTTAATTTGGAGATAACTAAATAGAAAAAATGTAGTCACTTTAGGATTATCCTTTTTAAAAAATAAAAAAATGTTACGAGCCTAGCTAAATAGAAGAAATAAAATTGCGGGGCCCCTCAATAACAATGTTCACTTTTTCTTAAAAATAACCAAACGCGGTAATTGACTTAAAATTGCATTATAGTATTGAACATGCATAAAATCAGATATTTTTAGCCATTTACAATAATTGAAGCGACCGTGCTATAACCACGGGATCCGGGGGTGCCTAACACCTTCCCTCGGGTCAACAGAATTCCTTACTTAAAATTTCTGGTTCGCAGACTTCATTTGGAAAGTCAAAAATTTTCTCGAATTGGGATTTAAATAAATCGGTGACTTGGGACACCATAATATATTCCAAGTGGCGACTCTGAAATAAACAAATAATCTCATTTCGAATATTGTCACTTAAATTGAAAAAACTCCCTTACGCATCTACCCTCCGGGGAAGGGCGCGCCAAAAGGAGGTGTGTCAGCCACGTCCCCAAGATCATGGCGCAAATCCCGGAATAAATTTGTACGAATCCGTATTAGACGGTTAGACAGTTGTCCAAACAAGATTCTTTACTGTAAATGGAATTGTACCATATGTAGAGATCCCCCATTATATAAAGGGAACCCCAATCATTTGTAAACATCATCTAATCATTGGCAAAGAATATACTCTCTTACTTCTCTCGCTCATTATTCATCAGAATTGTCCTTTAGCTTTATTATTATTGATCCATCTCGAGGTCGATACTGCCTAGCAACACTGGTTTGATTTATTCATTTCTTTCATTTATACGTTATACTTCTTGATTATTCGTTAGTATTGAACTAAGTCACGTATCTTTAAAACTATAAATCAAATTTAATTATTACTCGCATTTTCGAGGTAAATAATTTCAATTAATTAATGTCTTTTACTTTTAAGAAATTATCTAGTAACTAATAAAGATGAAAGCAACACGAAGATAATGATAATCATAACAATAAGGACGACAACGTCGTTAACAATAGAAACAAGGATAATAGTGTATTGGTCAAAATTTCTCTAGAATACAAGTCAAAACGGCATTGGTGAAACATTCCCACGCCGCCACGAGTCGAAGTGATCTAATCAACAATGAAGGTCGTGGTCGAAGAGTCAACAAAGATTGAAGTGGAGGAGTCGTCAATAGTTAAGGCTGGGTCGTGTACCTTTGACAGAGTTATAACGACTAATTTCAAGATAGGACATAAAAGAGCATATTCTAGTAGATATTCTCTGTACTTGTACTATTAACGTTTCTAGGAATATGTTCCATATAAATAGAAAGGGACACAATGATAGGGGACATAAAATATTCATTTTGTAAAATATACTTTGGCTTCAAAGAGAGAGAGAATCTAGTCTCATCACAAGCACACAAAAATAACATTTTCACTAAGATTCTTGCTTACACTTTTCACTCAAAGGTTTATCCATCATTCTCTATCGTTAGAAAGAATATTCATTGATCTCATCCTTTCTCGTGTGACTCCTTCGCATTTATTTACACAGATGTCATTTATTATTGTTCATCACTATTTAATGCGACATTACTTCTATTTGGGGTCTTAAATAGTGATTGTTGTGCACCGTCATGGCTTTAGGAACAGATCTGCACACTATTTATCACACTACCGAGAATTTCTTTTTCAGAATATTATTATTAACCAAGATTAATCCTCATCTATATAAATCTAATTTGTTGAACCAAAATCTATATTTTTGGTCAAACAAATAATAATGATTATTGATGACGATAATGAAAAAATTAAAATATTAACAGACAAATGAAGAATTTGGCGATGATTGAATTCTCTAATTTGTCTAATATCTCATCTTTTGTATAGACAATCCAAGGCAAATTAAGCAAAATTTCTTTGAGTATACTTACTGAAACTAAATCCTCATGTGCTTTTCCTTGAATAAGGAATCTATAAATTGTTAGCCTACAGAACGTTAGATGAGAAAATATATTTTATAAAGCATAATTAATCCTTAGAAGAGTAAGTCGTCAACTACGTCAAGGGGAATTTATGAGTACGCAGGGCTCAGAGAAGGAGACTGGGTCAGTGCAATAATAGTTCTCTCGATATGGTAATGGTGTATATAGTTTACTTTGTCAATCATAATTTTTTCTCTCTTTCTTTTTCCTCTTCGTCTTTTAAAAAAATTTATTTTAATTACATCAGAGAAACGGGAGAGAAGAAAGGAAGGATAAGCAAAGGTAATACAAGTTGAATCCACAAAACTACCGGGTGTGTGTGGTATGGTTAAAATTACTTTACTCTTAACCTAAGGTTTCAAATTCAAGTCTTAGGAGTGGAGAACGTTTTGTCAAGGAGCAGCAAAATTGTGTTAGTCGGGCCAGTATATTTCGGACACTGAATGGTTAAACAGGAAATACACATAGAGAGTTCTGTGATCTCACTAATACTATTAACCGATTAGTGTCTTGGTAATATATAACTACTACGTCAACCACGATTAATATATCAAAAGATAACCTACTCATTAGGTTACCACGCAATTTACACTTTTTCCTAATGTTGATAATATCCGAAATTGCTATGAAACTGTAGTACAGCTTAATTCATTGTTATTTTGAAGATCGTTTTCAAGCGCCATATACTGCCCCTCCATAAAGAAATATCACATTCAAAGAACCTCCCATTTTCTGCTTATAAGTAATCATTTTCTTGGTCGTACTTTTCAACTTAGAAAAGAATGAAAAGACAGCAAAAAATATCGACCTTTCTCATCGTTCTTAGCAGGCATTAATAACTATGGTTTGGCTATATGATGTATTGTGGACCTTTTCTAATAAATACTTGGAAATCAATCTTCATTTTTCTATCTTGACAACGATTGCAACCAAAATATAAAATACACAAGGAGGTAACAAACAACATATTATAAGTCCTCATAATCAATATCTTAATGTTCTTCTTGTAGTATTCTTTGACATGTTCAACTTTCTCTGACATGTTCACCGCGAACTTCAGTATATATACTCTCTAAATCTCATCCATATTCCATTATAACTCCTTTATAGTACACCTCCAACACCACATCTAATCAACCCAAAATACCAAAAAACTTGTGTCCAGAAAATGTATAGAGTTGCAAGTGCATCAGAGTACTTGGTGATCACAGGGCTAGGGATCCCTGATATAAATATAGCCAAGAAGGCTTGGATACTTCCTGGACAATCTAGCAGAAAGTTTGATGTTTCCCCTGTGAATTACACTTTTGAAGTCCAAGCCATGAGTGCTGAAAAACTCCCTTTTGTTCTTCCAGCAGTTTTCACAATCGGTCCTAGAGTTGATGATGAAGGCAGCCTCGTGAAGTATGCAAAACTCATCTCTCCGCATGACAAACTCTCAAACCATGTCAAAGATCTTGTTCAAGGTATAATTTTTTTTTTCTAATAACGATGGTGTCTAGCACAGCTTGACACAACTCGAGTATTCCACTGTATAACTGCAATCTCCCACCAGCATAGTACTAGTAACTCTACCAACTAAGGTTTAGACAGAAAATTACCTATTTTTTGTCACTACTGGATTTGGACCCAAGTCCCTATGGTTTTCATCCCATTTCATTGACGGAGCCTCATATGACCCCATATGCAGACGGAGTATATTGTCTATGGGTTCAAAGGAACCCAATATTTTTATACAGAACACCAATATATAAGAGAAAACCCACTAGAATTTCAACATGTATTGAACACAGTTTTAAAAAGTAGAATGAACTGAGTGCTAAGAAACTTAAGGTTGAATCATCAAGTTTAAATACTAATCTGCCTATATTTGAGAACTATCATTAATTTGGTTATTCCCCTTGTTCAAGGTATCATTGAAGGAGAAACTCGAGTTCTTGCTGCATCAATGACAATGGAGGAGATATTCAAAGGAACCAAAGAGTTCAAACAAGAAGTATTCGGGAAAGTCCAACTTGAACTAAACCAATTTGGGCTATTAATCTACAATGCAAATGTCAAACAGCTAGTTGATGTACCAGGACACGAGTACTTCTCGTACTTGGGTCAAAAGACACAAATGGAAGCTGCAAATCAAGCGAAAATAGACGTTGCAGAAGCCAGGATGAAAGGAGAGATTGGAGCAAAGCTAAGATCAGGACAAACACTACAGAATGCCGCAAAAATTGATGCAGAAACAAGGATTATATCGACACAAAGGGAAGGAGAAGGGAAGAAAGAAGAGATGAAGGTGAAGACTGATGTGAAGGTTTATGAAAATCATAGAGAAGCAGAAGTTGCTGAAGCAAATGCAGAATTGGCAAAGAAGAAAGCAGGGTGGGCTAAGGATGCACAAGTAGCAGAGGTGGAGGCAGAGAAAGCTGTGGCTTTGAGAGATGCCGAGTTGCAGAGGGAAGTGGAGAGGATGAATGCTTTGGCCATGACAGAGAAGCTTAAGGCTGAATTCTTGAGCAAAGCTAGTGTTGAGTATGAAACTAAGGTTAGCCCAATGCCTTTGACAACATAATAGGCCATGCTGCATTGACTCTATACAAACTTTTACTGAATAATATCATTGATTACGAGAGAATCAACAATAATTCAAAAATTCATGAACAATTTTTACGTTATCACACCTTAAAGAGAGATTTAAATTATATACTATGATGATTTGTAACACTAACACTGTAGTTTAAAATTATGGTATAACAGGTCAGTTACTATTTTTATTAAGTTACTGATTAATGCTTATCACACCAATTTACATGTAATTATCTTACAGGTGATTATCTAAATTTCACAGTCAGTGCATAAAACTAAAAAGAAAAAAAAAACAAAATTATGAAGCTTCTAATGCCTCATTTTCTAAAGGTCCAAGAGGCAAATTGGGAGCTCTACAAGAAACAAAAAGAAGCAGAAGCATATCTCTACGAAAAGGAGAAAGAAGCAGCAGCACAGAAAGCAATTGCAGAAGCTGATTTCTACAGTCGTAAACAGATCATTGATGGAGATTTGTATGCAAAAATGAAGGAAGCAGAAGGACTTAAAGCTCTAGCAGAAGCTCAAGGCACCTATTTGCACTCTCTCTTAGAAGCTTTGGGTGGAAACTATGGTGCTCTAAGGGATTACTTAATGATAAGTGGTGGAATGTTTCAAGAACTTGCCAAGATTAATGCTGAGGCTATCCATGGCCTACAACCCAAAATCAGCATTTGGACAAATGGAGGATCTGACGCAGCAGCAGGAGGTGGAAATGCCTTAAAAGAAGTTGCTGGCATCTACAAAACATTGCCACCATTGTTCAAGACTGTTCAAGAACAGACTGGAATGTTGCCGCCTTCATGGATGGGCACCATGACTAATGACACTAGTCAATGACTCCTGTTCTCTTCGACGATTAATGTCATGATCACAATGCCACACTTCTGCTATTTTGTACAAATAATAACCCCACGGGAATGGTCTGCTAGATTAGCGCTAGTGCATGTGACTTGAGGCTTGCTCAGTGAGGCACATCTACTTCTAAGCAGCAGGCCAAAAGTTAGAGTCCTGAGCGGATGATTGTTGAGCTTCCATTTTTCTATATCTCTTTCATACATGTTAGGGAACATTTTAAATTACGCATCTTTGATCTGCTTTTCCAATCAAATCATTTACTAGTCGAGCTCAGCAACGTCAAATGAATGACTATTAGAACATGAAAGACGGCGGAATATAAAATGAGATTTCACTGACTTGAGGTGAAGCACAAAGAATTAAGTTGTGATTAAGATTTTTTTTTTGTTTAAACATCAGAAATAAACAGAAGAACTGAAAATGAAAAAAAGGCCCCGAAATTTCACTGTCACAGCCAGCTTGCAGCACTGATAATTGGATTTACAAGAACAAAAGAAGATGTAAATCATACCCTTTCCCCAAAAATATAAAAGAAAAAAGGAGTAATATGTGTGCTAAAATAGAGATAGAACGTGCGCAACTCTAGAACAAACTCATTAAAAAGGAGTAAGAAGAAAAAGGATATGCATTAAAAAATCATGAAATTGAAACAAATTTGATGGTCCAAAAATCAGTAGAATCTGTGGGATCAAAGCGGAAATTCATGGTACCACGTACACTCATTACTGCCCCACTCCAAAAGACAAAATGAGCAACTAGCACACAGTTCAAAATAGAAGCGTCCACTTTAAGACCATTAAAAAAATTCATAGGCAACAAAATCATAAAGCTTTAAACTGCAGGGAAAAATGTCCGGCTGTTCAGTGTCCGGTACAGTTTTACAATCGCTGTACAGGGAATCCTATTGTAGATCAATTGAAAACTGAGTGATACAGTTTTCTCCTAAGCACAATGAAAATCCATAAATAGGAATGACAAGAAATGCCAAGTACAAATAACAAGGTATACTCTAGAAATAGTTATGGCTCAAGATGGCAAATTCACCTGGTTGAGTAAAGGATAGACACTTCAACAAGGACATCACATAGTCCCCTCCACTCGAATATGGAATGGTGGCCCGCGACAAAATATGGACTCATCGCATGAATTAGCTCTTGCTCTGGCTCGCAGCATTTCATTAGCATCATCGATCACAGCAGCAGCTAATAGCGTGTACTCACCAGGAACCAGGAAATACAAGGAGAACGAATGTCTATATTCCTTCAGTGGAGGTACCTCCATGGTGACACCACTGAGAACACCTAAAAATGATCAAGAAACCATACACATATCAGATCAAGAGTTATATAGGCCTTCATTTGCACATCATGTGTATAGTTGCTCTCTTAATTTTTGTAGAGTGAAGGCAGCATTCATTAAAAAAACAAGGCAGATAATGAAAACTTTCCTCATTGATGGGACTACTCCAAAATAATTACAGAAGCTACTGAAATAGCAGTATAAACTACAGTGGTAGTTCAACTTAAATAAGAACATGGAAAAGGGAGAGAAGTAATGTTTTAGACTAGCACCTGCCCATAACACTGTCGCTTTATCACCCTCGACGCAGTTCTCCCCAGCTATATCTCTGCATGTGATGCTAAGACTGACTTTAATCATTTCCTTGGTATTATTGCGTACCAGCACTTCTATCGGTGTCATGTCATGAGCTCTTAATGAACCTTTAAGTGTACCCTGAATATCAGATTCTTCATCCAAATTAAGTTCAGAAAAATCTTGTAAAGTATTTTTGCCACACCTAAACCCAAAGGTCAATGGATCTGGTAGTAGTACATCCATCATGGATGATTGTAAGGCAGCCTGTATTGCATCTTTTATGTTTAGTTCTCCTGAATTGTTTCGGCCGGATTGCCACCTGACTTTGATTCTAGAGATTAAATTCTTGATGGAAGCATTAAGTTCAGCTTTGCTACTTTTCTCCGAGAAGCTCGATCTTCTACTAGTGGTCCCATTCATTTGGGACTCCTTAACCAGGAAAGAACCATCAAGAACAGGTAACTTAAAATGTTCTAATGGTATTAACACCCTGGCATTGTAATCTCGGTCAATCCTAGTTTTAGGATAATCATACTCAGGATTCTCGTCATCGTTAGAATCCTCCATATTAACAGACACGCCAATCTCAAAGACAACATCAGTTGGATTGGATAACTCCAGCTCGAGGAAGCGCAGGCCCCAACTTCCTCTGTAAGGATCAATTTTCATGAACCTATCAGTACGAGGGGATTCTACGGTGGAGCTGGTTTCCACTTGAATTTTTGAATGATTCTCCCCCACGTGAGCAGGGATCTCCATAGATAACAAACGAGCTTTCACAAGAGATAAACCCTGCAAAACACATATGTTCAGGGGAACAACCAAGCGCCTACCAGGAGGAACGGATCCATTTGTTGATGCATCTCCAGAATAAGCAACTGGACCTAATAAGAAATGCAGATCCGTCACTATAGAAAGATTTTCATAACACCCAACTCCAAATACCAGTTAGAGAATCTAAATAACCAGGATGAGCTAGTGAACAACAAGAGTAGCAGATCATTAAGTAAAACAAAAAGACATGAAATCCAACTGAATACAATCAGAGAACCCAAAAATAAATAAATAAAGTAAATTGGCAGGTAAACAATAGTTTAAATCATGAACAAGCATGAAGCTATTGCATTTCTTGCTACCCATTTCTCTTTTGACTGCTTCTATAGCTGAAACTTGACAGGGTGCCGGTGCAACCAACAGAAACAAAACGAAACAATTAAAATCTCATCCCACGTAGCACACTATCTCTTACTAAACCTCCTTGGCATGCAATCCCGTCACTGACCAACTAATTGACGTTCTACACTTTCATCATTTTACATGGTCTGCTAGCATTGTGCAGAAATATTCTCCGTATACCCATAGAGTAATTTCTGTTTTATGTTCCAATTTTACAACCCAATTTTTGATTTCGTCCCTAACATTTGATCTCTCTCAATTGTATCCTAAAGGAATATGATCCCTCTTATGTTGGTGCAGAAGATCACTACCAGTCCAACCCTTTCACATTGCAAAGTGGCTATGCACAAAATAAAAAGAATAGTGGCGCTAATCTCCATATCCAAATCCACGCGCAGTGGTATAAGTGCTAACTCGTATGGAAGGGAAGGGGGGAAAAGGGACCATGCGTAATGGTGCAGAAAGCAACACAAAAAAGAGGGGCTCCAAGAGAACGCAGGGATTTCCCATCTGGTTGCACTGACATATGTCCATATCATAAATCCAGGATGCAGCATCCAAGTTCAACGATAGTGCTTCATTTTCCTAGTCTATCGCATACCTTGGAACAATCAGAAGTTGAATGCTTACCTGCATAGTGGATCAGCAGCACAGGGCTGCTTCCATCCTTGAGTTGCCTCCCAGTGCTTCCAGATATGTTCTTGCCAGGTGCAGCATCCAGATCCGAAAGTCCAAGCTGCCAAGCCTTTAAGGTGACAGGTATTCTCACTTCAGCACCGGGCTTTAAAGGAAGGGAAGACTTCAAGGTTTCATAAGCAATTGACTGGATAGAGTCTTGATTTTTTCCAGATAATGAGATGTGGGCTTGCTCAATTGGCACGGTGCCGGCATTTGCCAAACTTATCTGCACTTCACGAATCTCACCTTCATATAAAATTATAGCACCATCACTACCCACAACACGTGATATAAGCAATGGCAAAGGTGGAACCACTGAAATATTTGGAACCGTAACATTTTTCAACTTTGGTGACCCACAACAGCGGAAAGGGTCAGACAGCACAAGTCCTTGAGCCGCTCCCACGAGAAGATTATCCACATCCTTAAAATAATGTTCAGTGATAACACCAAAACAATGAACAATACATCCCGGAATTTTCAGCAAACCTACTTCGGTAGGAATTCCAGCTAATGCAATCACTTTGGAAGAATTAGGAGGCAGACTAACACTGATGGGAAAAGCATCAAAATTCCCCAAGTGCACGGATAGATATATACTATCTACCTTCAAATCAAAGCCACAAGGATTTGCCAACTCCACCAACACTTGTACTGCTTCACCTACAACCCATATAAGCTCCTGCTTACTGCTTTGATTCGCCTCCCCTTTGCTGAAAGGTGTATAAATAAAAGGTCCTGAAGGAGCAGCCCCTGCCCACCAATCATCTCTCCCATGATTACGTTTTACTATGTCCTGTTGGGAGGAATGAAGTGGAAAAGAATGCAACCTGGGAGCATTTATATAGAGGAAAGGATAATTAGGCTTCTCAATCAAAATTGATCTGAAAATAAGTCATAGATTGCAGACACCATAAAGTTCAAAACGGTTTCAGTACGCGGAAAAATTATTCCAAACTGCAAAATAATAATTGTAAATACGAGAAAACTAAGAATGAATTGGATGGAGTAATATTTACTGCTTTCTGAGGAGACTAAAAAGTTTCAAACAATTATTCGCAGGTGGTCCGCCGTTAATAATATTGTAATAGTAGTGACATATGGGCATTCTAAGCCGAGGGTCGATTGGAAACAGCCTCTCTACCCTTTGGGTAGGGGTAAGGCTTGTCTACATATTACCCTCCCCAGACCCCACCTTGTGGGACTATACTGGGTAGTTGTTGTTGTTGTTGTTGTTGTAGTGACATATGGGCACACATCAAAGGAATAGTTTTATGATAAAAAAGGTTATATTTATGGCACATTACAATTTTTCTGATTTTTTATGAGCTTCAGTTAAGTACACTCCTAGTTATATGCTGAAGAAATGGTTAACACAAGGATTGGCCTTAAAAACAGTCAGTTTGAGCATCTTACAAGCCTGAGCTAGTTAGCAGTGTGTAACAATAGATTCTGAAGTAACACCAGCATTGTCAATCTACCTCTGATTCAACTTAGAACAAGTATCTAACTCCAAACTTTATGTAGAGATGTATGTTTGCTTGGATTATAACTACCATATAACTAGATGTTTCTAAAATTGCTAGCTCTGATCATTTACTCCACCTATCCTCTTTTAATCATCTCATACACAATAAAAGATGGTATAACAAGAACAGAATACTTTTAGAGTCTAGTGAAGTGCAACATAAGCAACCCAGGACTAGAATAACCAAATAGGAAACTGGGAAAGCAAACCATATCAAAAGATCCAAGAAGACTATCAAAAGATAGCCTTTATAGTTCGCTTCATCCTTTTTTTCATCAGAGATACTAAAATGGTCAAAAAATGACAAACCTATGTCTGACACTACCAAGATAAAGCTAGACATATCTCTGGGAATTTCTTCATCAAAAAGCCGTCCTCCACATAAACATGAAGTCACAACTCAGCTGATCTCCCAGCTCCTATTTTCTGTTGATATATCTCATTTCAGTTCCTAGTCTACACTTATGGTCAACAACAACAACAACAACAACAACCCAGTATAATCCCACTAAGTGGGGTCTGAGGAGGGTAGTGTGTACCCCTACCCTGGGTAGAGAGGTTGTTTCCAAATAGACCCTCGGCATCCTTCCCTCCAAGAACTTCCCGCCTTGCTCTTGGAGAGACTCGAACTCACAACCTCTTGGTTGGAAGTGGAGGTTGCTTACCATCAGAGTAACCCCTCTTGTCTCAATTATAGTCACCAGGAGTAAGAAAATAGCTGCTATGGATAATTAGGTTAACTACTCTGCCCTGATAGTCTGCCGTTCAAACTTCCTCACCCCACTTGGGCACAGGAAGAGTCCACCACTAGAATATAACTTAAATCATCAGCTGCTTGTGGTCTTAGCACATTCAAGTCAGTGAAATCTCTTTAATGATTCCTATCTTTTTTTTGTAAACAATTCAAATAATTTTCTTTCATGTCACACTGAGACGGTATCAACTTTACGTAGGTATAGCATTAATACAACAACAAAATGCCTCAGTCCCAAACAAGTTGGGTAAGCTATATGAATCCTGACTGACCATATTCCCTGTTAAATTCATCTCAGGCCAGCATTTATAATATAAATCCAGCTATCTATACAAAGAGGAATGTTTTCTTGATACAAAAAATATAAAGAAGAGTTAACTTAAATAGCTGCCCATCGAACCGCTTAAACTAAAAATAATTGGTGGATGTATAATATATGTATAGTTCTTATATCATATGCATATAACCGTGTATAATTAGTATAATCTAAGTATACCGGCTAGAGAAAGTAAACAGTAAATCCGACCAGCTATTTATGTAAAGATCCTAAATAATGAATCAAATTAAAACCTTATTTTAATTAGAGACATGACTTTAAAGAAAATTATAGAAGAAACGCTTGTTCTTTTGCAACGTCAAATTACACCAAAAAGGTAAATGCAAAATGATATAAAGATTAGCCATCCACCAATGATATATTGTACAAGGAGTGTCCAAGCTTCCCCACCTAGCGGCTGGCACATGACAATCTGTCCATTAGAATGGCAATATCACCACAATATTCCAGCCCCAGGTAAAAACTATTGAATGAACTTCTAAGATGTGCCATCTTATATCTATGAAATACGAAGCGCAAAACAAGGTGATTTACAAGGTTTTCCATGTAAATATTTGGAACTACACAGTTCATGGTCCTAACCAGAAAATAGAGTGTTAAAGCATAAGATACCATTTTTGTATATCCCTTCCCCAATAAATGAGAAAAAGAAGATAGCCAGTTTTGAGGGAAGATGAGAGTAAAGAACATATGAGCTGAAACATTTGCTTATTTACGAAGAAAATGACTACTCTAAACACTGAAGAATATAAGAATCTCCATCACATCAGAAGCATTATCATAGCAATACCTTATAAATGGTAAGGCCGGATCAGCACAGCGAGTTCCTGAAGGAAGTCTCTCTGATGCATTTGAAAGTGCACTTGCAAGACCATTTTGCCCAGCAGGTGTAATAAGAGGATAATAGGACCTAAGAAGACGTGCTGCTGCACTCCATGCAGTAAGAGGATCTCCACCACGAACAGCTGACAGAAGTATTTCCCTCAGCACAACCATTTGAATGCTACTCCATTGAGATTCAAATAGTGAGACTATCCAATTGTGATGCGCTTTTCCACCATCGGCATGATTTTGTCCATTTTCCTTCATAAATAATGTAAAGAAGTACAAGACAAAATTTAAGTCCTTAATAGACACCAGCATGAGTTAAACGAAACCATGATAGATACACCTCGTGACACATTCACCTTACATGTGTTTTGACTAAAAATCGAATGTAATATTCATCAGTTAACATACTTTGGCGCAATATAGTGCAGTGGTAGTAAATTAAATCTAACCAGATGGGTATTCAATGACTTTCGATTGCTTTTTCTTTCTATTCGTCTGGAAACCTAGAAGCTCCTACTGATGAATAAAATATATCAGTTTCGTTTTCATTCCCATTGCCAAGATTATTAAATAACTACAAGTGGTGACAGACCTATATTCAGTCTTCAGTTCATCATTAGAGATGCAATTTCATAAGCCTGAGGAGACAGTTTATTGGAAAAGTAATGGACTTTATATGACCATTTATATCTGATGTATGTGAACAAAAAAAGTTACCAAACCACACAGTAGAAATGTTTTTGCTTCTTTAAAAACAGTACAATGAAGGACGTCGTGCTTTCTGCCCCTCCCCTCCCTTCCCCCTTAGATGACCTCAGGGGCAAGGCTATAGGGTGCCACTCAAAACGAAGCCTGCATGTAATCTGTTCGCTTGCATCATGAAGAACAATATGGATTTTTGAGTCACCTGACAAAGAGCATGGTCAGTGGAGGCTCTACTTTGAACACGATAAGCTTTTGTGGTCATTGCCAGTACTTGCATTGAACTGATTGCAGCCAATCGATTCTCTTGTTGCAAGTATAGCTGAGCCACCTGCCTTGAGAAAAAAGCAGCCTTTCGGTGATAACCTAGAGTCCCAAAGAGGCGAGCTATTTCAATGTATAATATCAATCTGTCACTAGCATCAATCAAAGATTTTGCTCCATCAGCGGCTGCTGTCAACAAATCAACCACTTCTTTGGCCAGCTCCTTCCTGCCAAACCAATAAGAACAAATAACAAGGAAAGTAAACTTCAAAAACTGCTCAAGAAGGAGGAGATCACAGAAGTAATAATACACCAAAATCTTCAGATTTCTCAAATAGTTTGATACAGACAAAAGAAAAGATCCGCATTTTGAAAAACAGTTGTATTATTGACTTCTCTTGTATGAACTACAGCAGATGAACAAAAGATAAATTGAAGGCATTATTTAACAGATGAAGCTACATGTATGTTGCAGTTTTTAGATACTGATATTCATGCAACCAATTTACCATCAATTTGAACTTTTTTTATGAAGGCAATTGATCTGAATTCAGATACACAACTTTATTATTTCTCGTTTTCTACTCAAACCCTAACTTTTGAGGAGCATATTTGTGTAGCCTGAATGCAATAAGTAGCCTAGATTAACCAGATAAGACAGAATGCTAGATGAATACCAAACATACTGTTTGCTAAATGTGCCAATTTTTTTTTTGGTCCACTGTTCATCAACCTTATCTTCTGCCCTACACTGCCCTGCACCCCACCCCACCTTTTGGAGGTGAGTATGGTCATACTGTCATAGTCCGTAAGTCAAGTAAATCATCAGTACCACCATGCTTAATTAAATCCCACAAATTATTCAGGCCATGACCAAATATATACAGCAAAGAGTCCAAGTGAGCTAATGATATGAATTGCAATCAAGCTAGCAAGCAAAACTAGTTGCAACATTTTCGCTTGAATGGAGTCGACTGATATCTGACCAATTCCCCTTTTCTATGACAAGTGCTAATGCTCGAAAAGAGCTACTGATGATTGTTTTGACAAACATGTTCTTTTTGTGTGTGAGCAATTTCAATTTTGTGTTATACTTTACAATTTAGTTCAAACAACAACAACAACAACTACCCAGTATAAACCCACAGGGTGGGGTCTGGGGAGGGTAATACGTACGCAGGCCTTATCCCTACCCGAAAGGGCAGAGAGACTGTTTTCAATCGACCCTCGGCTCAATTTACAAAATGGAATTAAGAAACAGAAATAATCTTAATTGAACATATAAGTATGTCAGAAAGGCAACCGACAGATAGAACACATCATGTTTTACAGTCTAGCTACATTTCATTATTAAACTGGTTTTTATCAGAAAGGAACATAACTAAACCGATATTGAAAAAGATCGTTCTGGAATAATATTTTGTCTTTACCAAGAGTACCTGCAGAGGTATCGTGCTAATTTGAGAGTAGCCTCGAGCTCGAAACTTAGAGGAGAAACTCTACACCAAAAACAATAGTATAATTATATATGCTGAGTTTGATAATAAACAGAGATTTGGATTAAGCAATATCGTGCATGCAGTAGGAAAATCACCTAGTTTATACCACAAAGAAAATACGAGAAATTAGATCCATTTTGAACACATACTAAAATGAGGATGATATCAGCCAGCAGCCACAACTGAGCCATATGGAGAAATGGCTCGGCAACGGTTCTATGTTGTATCTGAGCAACTTAAATGGTTAAACATTTCAGATATAGGATGAATATCCATATCACTACTCTTATGTCATGCTAAATGTTTGTTATCGACAAAAGGCTCTCAATTCATGTTTTTTCTCCAATATCGCAAGGTTTATCCCCTCACATCCTCTGGACAATGCTTGTGCTTTGCCCCACAGAGACATAGTTTTCCTCACATATTCAGTCATGAAAGTTTACTGGAATCAGTCTCCAACTATTGGTTCGTTCTACTGACCTGCCAAAGTTCTTCAACATGCAAACTTAAGTTAGGTTTCACAAAAACTTCTCCTGCATCATAGAGTTCTAAACTTTTGAACAAGTGACTAAGTTGTTCTGTGAAGCTCAACAAACTTCTACATATTTAATCTGTTAAACTTCTGAAAAAAGAAGGCTTCGGCACTAACTCATTTTGTGAACAAAACAATATTAGACACTTTTGAAATAACTGCCCCACCAAAAGTAAGCAACTTAGCCTTTTTATTTTACTATCCGAGGACTTGCAGGTTCCTAGCATAATGATTAAGACATATTCATATTCCAGGAATCCTGGACTAAGAACTATTAAAATTAAGATGGAAATGTAATCTTAAGTCCATTTTTATTCTCTCTCGGGCATAGCAAAAGACCAGAAGTGTCCCAAGGAAGATAGTACTAATCCCCTCAAACTCTTATGCACAAATCAGCAAGAAAAATAAGCTCAATCCAACTTATACACCCAATGATTATTACTAAATTTGTGATATAGGTGCTTATGTAACTACAGCTACGTAAAGACTAAAGACTGAAAGACAGACATATACCTTTGAGCATTGTCTTGAATAAATGACTTTCTGTAATGCAAAATGACACTATTGTAACGGTATTTGACCTCATCATCTAGAACTTGATCCCTCTGGCCCATTTGATCTATCTAATCATCATAATAATAACCAATTAGATTCAACCAAGGAGATAAAAGTAAAAATGTGTGACTTAAGAATGAACAAACTCTTGAGAAGAAATTGCCAAATGGCAACACAAGATGCATACACCAACTCTGTAATAAATACTAACATTCTTGTGGTCTTAATATCTGCAATATTTCCTCCTTTTACACCATAAGTTAGCAATTTTCCCTTTTAGTTCAAGTTTTATGCGCCTGTCTCTTTTACATCATGGTAATAGCAGCATAATTGGATTCTCTACAGTAAACACAAAACAGGTTTGAAGACATTAACCTTGGAACAGTTTTAGCATCCCATGCATTTGCTAGTCTCAAAGTTTATCTCTTCCTTTCTCAGTCCGTAGCAACCGTGTTTCCAGTATCATTTTATAACTGTCCTCCACCACCCCAAAAAATCAAAAATAAAACAAACACATAAAGGTCTACATCGATCCATTTTTATTTTAGTTTTTTTAAAAGGTAAATATTTTTTATTAATGGAAAAATCTCCTGTATACAAGCAGTATACTGAAATAGTAGAGATTCTACAGAGATCTACATCCATCAAAACCACATGCACACGCTGAAATGCCTTCAATTCAGAACCAGTGTATGTTTGCAACACTTATCAGGAGCTATATGCAGGTAATATTGTTGATAAACCTAATTGATTGCCATTTCAATTACAATGCATGGCTGAACGCAGAACCTATTAGTATTAATTAGACATGAGGAATAAAACACTGTTCGAATACATAGCATACATCCTTTTAATGGTGTCCTCTCAAATTCATACAACAAATTTTTGTGCCCCTTTCTTAGACAGTAGTTTGGGACAGTACTGAGACATAGTTGTAGTTTTGTTGTTGTTTTCTTAGACAGTATTCGATAGTTTATCTCTGTAGCTAAAAGGGCACTTGTGGTCACTAGAAGCAAATACAATTTTGAGAATGACTAAAAGGTTTCATAACAAAAAATGTAAAACGAAAAAGCAATAAGAATTTAAAAGGACAACATGCATGGCATCATTGATAGAGACTTACAAAGTCCAATGCACTTAAGCACAGTGACGATAAAATAAATCAACAATTGTATATGTGATTACAGATATCAATTATGGTCTTCAACTCCAACCATTATCAAATATATGGTTTCCAACTCCAAAATGCAGTCTAGCATGTACAGCTTATATTAGATGATTGTTGAGCAATGAATTCTCTTGGCTACTTAAGAACATTTCTTATAAGATGCACGGGCATCAATGAAATCCTGTTCAAACTTACCAACAATGCACAAACACTGCCTTCCATTGCCCCAGCATACCAGAAGAAGTCCCCAGTCAATCTAGCAAGTTCCAATGAAGTTGAATAATGGGCATTAGCATCAACAGGTGACCCTGCCAAGAGACAGTAATCGCCAATGGTTTTTTGGGCCCGGCCCAGTCTTCGTTTCTTAGCCTTGATGACCTATAAGGTTCTCCAATGCAGATCGAGAAGTTAATAATTTAAATGGTAATGAAAGCCTACCACATCCAGAAACTTAACCAGATAAGTATAGAAATAAATCCTTAAAACACCTAAAATATGAACCTCCTCTGAGCTAAGACTGGCTTGAGAATCTAAAGGTGTCTTCAAAATAGTTCCACCAGACTCTGCTTGAAGAACTGATTTCTCAAATTCCATCAACAATGAGGCAGCAATATCTTGCATCATAGTTTGCAAGTGGAATTCCTGAGTTTGCCGATCAGCAGGGGGAAACAAAATTAAGTTGCTCCCTTTGAAGCTTTCATCCTCTAGCTGCACAAAGAATGCAGTTTAGGCATGTCAAGTAGTGCACGAAAAGAACAAACTTGAAAACAAGGACACACCAAAGAAGGTATCAAGAGAACAATCTAGACTATCAGCATTTTAAATATTCAAAAAGAAAACCATGCAAGAATACAATTATTTTGTCGCTTTCAAAGACCTAGCCTTCAAAAGAGTGTACAGACACAGACACGTGTATATTTTCTTATACGTTCTTTTCTGCCAGGAAGCTTTTTAGTTTTGCTAGACATTTGTATGTTAGAGTATAGAAAAGTATGAGAATTAGAAGAACAAATATTTTCAAAAATCCTTAAATTGTCTTAAAAGACATATTACTACGTAATACGTATCTGAATACAATGAGCCTGAATAGAGCGGAAAGTACACAGAACATTCATATCGCTTACCCCAATTAGTTTGGGATAGTGGAGCAGTTGATTGATTGATTCTTGTAGTAAAACGAAGAGGCTTGTCATATAGTAGCAAAGAAGGAACTTCTATTTCTTTTTTCTTCTCCTTTTTACTAAAAAGAGTAGAACAATGAAGTATCTGTAGTCTGCTGCACAAAGGAGTAGATGGTTTGCTAGTGTATGATCCTCAAAGTACTAGAGCAGTAATCATTGTTAAATCGATAAAATTTTCTCTAAGTTGATTTCATTACTATGACAAATTGCAAAGGTCACGGGGATACTCATTTCCATATCTATCTATCAATCAGTCAATCAGCTATGCATCAATCCCAAAAAATGTTAGAGTTGAAGTTGATTAATCATCTATATGACTATATCCATTCCGCTCTATTCAGGTGATAAGGTCCAATCTCTACCAATAATAAAACATTTCCAACTATAAACTATACAACAACAACAACAACTACCCAGCAAAGAAAAAAAAACAGAGTTAGAATCTAAGAATAACTAGGGCGAAACACAAGGCAGCGCCAAACAACTGAAAGGATACAAATAATTCATATAACTGACCTGACTAATTAGACTTCAGGCATATTTGATCAAATTGAAAAAGATGAGAGCAACAAAGTATCTAAAGTTTGCTGCACAATTGGAGCAAATACCTTGCAAGATAAGTATAAATATATCCGAATTTAACTTTTTATATGCTAGATTCTACTGTGTTATCAACTAATCAAATATCAAACAGTTCCTACAAAATCAAAGAAGACAAAGAGAGAATTAGAACCTGAGAATCGCCGGGGCAAAAAGCGAAGCAACGCTGAACAACTGAAGAAGAGTAACTCTTACAGGCGGTGACAAACTGATCCATGACAGAATGTAGATCAGGGGAAGAAGGACAGTGACAAATGCCTATAACAGCGAAGATCTTCCGGTTCGATTGGAAGTCTTCCCAAGGACTAGCCGGTGAACCGCCGACCATGAATTTGAACCGGAGGTTACCGGAATCCCAAGGTTGATGAGCGAATGGAGATTTTTGATGTTCTGTGTAGAATGAACTGATAGAAGATAATGATACTGTGTAGTGACGGACTAGCATAGAAGTGTAGTCGCGGAATAAGGGGATTGTAATCGATCCGATTGGTAGAACTGCTACTCGGATCATACAGCTTGTTTCAATGCTCACGTCGGGTTCCATTTCGGAGTCTGCCGGAAAATGATCGCCGGAGAATGGGGAAATGGAGGAAGTGGAGATGAGCTGCTCCGGCGAAGCGGTTGTAGATCAGAATTTAAGCATACGACGATTTATATTTGAGAAATTTTTCCCAAAATGTACTTTTGAATGCGAGGTATAAGTTGATTGAAAATTACAGTTATCTGATGAGTTTCCTTTTTTATGGGGGTTAAATGTTATTTATGAATTACACGTCTACCAGCGAGGGAATTAAATATTATTCACTATTGAAAAGGAAAATATTAAACTTTTTCAATACAAGTTGATTTGATATTTTTGTGACTTTGACTATATGTATAGCTATAATTCGACCTTCTAATAATCGAAATAAATTAATCACTTCCCTTTGCCCAAAAGCGCATAGCAAGCGTCGAGGCCTCCCTCGACTAGGCGCATACGCCATAAGTAGCGAGGCCGTCCTCGACCACAGGTTATTGTCCGTATCCGCCTAAAGCTTTTCGTCAAGGTCGACGCCCTGCGGGTAAGCCCACAATAGTCTCACGATACGGACTCGATCTCCAAGAAAAGTCAACTCGCATAATTAAGACCTATAAATACCGAAGCAATCATGAGAAAAGGGGTTCGACTCTCTCCCCATGGGGGCTCTAAGGAATACAGAGTACAGTGCAGAGTGAGAACCAGTATAAAAAATATAGAATAACCGTGGATGTAGGAGAACATGATTGTAAGGATCTGAACCTCATCATGGAGAGGCAAATTAACCCACTATCATGAATAAAAGATCACTAAACATCTCTTGTTATCTCTACATATGTCTCATTTATATTTTCCTTTACTGAATTTCAGATATGTTACGATCTGCTATGATTGGCCCTCTATTTTTACTAATTGTTTTGAGTTCATAAATGTTCATAAACACTCCAGCTCAAATAATTTGGAGCCGTCTGTGGGGATTTCATAGCAAGGTCACGTAGCTGTTACTAAGGTCAGAAACAAAGGGAAAACAAACACCGGGGCAAGCCCGATTCATCTCCTCCATACTCGGGCTATGAGCCCTCAACTCAAAAGATTTAACAAAGTTCAACTACGGTTGAACTGGGACTCAGGCCACGAACCTTCGCCAAGATAAATTCAACGATAGTTGAAGTAAAACTCGGGCTATGAGCCCACGACTCAAAAGATTTAACGAAGTTCAACTACGGTTGAACTGGGACTCAGGCCACGAGCCTTCGCCAATATAAATTCAACGACAGTTGAAGTAAAATTCGGGCTATGAGCCCTCGACTCAAAAAGATTCGATGAAGTTCAACTACGGTTGGACTGGGACTCAGGCCACGAACCTTCGCCAAGATAAATTCAACGACAGTTGAAGTAAAACTCGGGCTATGAGCCCTCGACTCAAAAAGATTCAACGAAGTTCAACTACGGTTGAACTAGGACTCAGGCCACGAGCCTTCGCCAGCATAAATTCAACGACAGTTGAAGTAAAAATCTGGCTATGAGCCCTCGACTCAAAAGATTTAACGAAGTTCTACTACGGTTGAACTGGGACTCAGGCCGCGAGCCTTCGCCAATATAAATTCAACGACAGTTGAAGTAATACTCGGGCTATGAGCCCTCGACTCAAAAGATTTAACGAAGTTCAACTACGGTTGAACTGGGACTCAGGCCACGAGCCTTCGCCAACATAAATTCTACGACAGTTGAAGTAAAACTCGAGTTATGAGCCCTCGACTGAAAAAGATTCAACGAAGTTCAACTACGGTTGAACTGGGACTCAGGCCACGAGCCTTCACTAATATAAATTCAATGACAGTTGAAGTAAAATTCGGGCTATGAGCCCTCGACTCAAAAAGATTCGACGAAGTTCAACTACAGTTTAACTGGGACTCAGGCCACGAGCCTTCACCAATATAAATTCAACAACAGTTGAAGTAAAACTCGGGCTGTGAGCCCTCGACTCAAAAGATTCGACGAAGTTCAACTACGGTTGAACTGGGACTCAGGCCACGAGCCTTCGCCAATATAAATTCAACAACAAACTAAAGTAAAGCTCGGGCCATGAGCCCTCGGTCCAAGACAACTAAAGACCATGTGAATGAAAAACGCACAACATAACAAGCAGTAAGCGAACAGAAGAAAAAGGGGGAAATTCCCACCCCCTTCCTTTTTTAAATTAAAACAGGCGAATACGGGTCACGCCCGTCCGCCCCGAAGCAAGAATTGTCTAAAGTTAGCCACAACAATCAATCAAATAAAAAAAAAGAAAGAAGAAGAAAAATAGCCACACACGACAACAAGTAAAAGAAGATACAATCGACTAATCATCAATTAACTAGAGATTGCCAACAACGCCATCCGCTCCAGTTCCATCGTCACTGGCCTGCGCCGCTCCGTCGCCAGCTCTGCCCCCGTCGACCCCCACTCCCACCGGCCTCCGCTGCGCCCCCATCATTCCCGGCTTCGGCTATGCTCCTGCCAGGGATGTCATCGTTGCCGGGTGTCGCGGCGTCAAAACCACATTCCTCACGGGCCTCTCGCGCCTTCTGACGCTCCTACTCGAAGGCACCCTCGGTAATCAGGCCGGCCTCAAGCAGATGCTTATATATGTCCCGTTGTGCTTCGGCATAAACCCAAGCTTCACGGGAACTACCCAAGAACGCGTACTATTCCTGGATGCACCGATTCTCCTGTTCAAGGAGCGCTATCTGCCCCGCGGCGTCCTGAGCATTCCTCTCCGGCATCCTGATCCGCTCCTCGAGGCCACCCTCCCTGGAGGCGGCGGCAGCTCTTATCGCCCACAGCTGGGAATCATTGGCACGAATGATCCCCTCAAGCTCGGTCGTCCTGGCAGAAGCCTCGACTAGCCTACGCTTTAAGTCGGCTAACTCCCCCTCCAGCGCGGCAACTTTCCCGCTCCACTCCAAGGTAACTGCCGTCACCCTGGCCAAGCATTGACGCTCACTCTCCAAAGATGCCCTCATCCTAGCCACCAGCTCATCATTCGCCTGGCGCAGCCGCCCCTCCAAGGTCTCAACGCGGCCAAGCGCCTGGTCCCTCTACAGCTCCGCCCGTGCTAACTCCCCAACCAACTCTTGGTTATGAGGGTCATCCCTCAGGCGCTTCTCAAGCTCCCTGCATTGGAGCCGTAAACAGCGACACCTCTCCAGAACACGTAGAAGTACCCCGGTTCGAACGTTGGTCCGACGCAGGCACTCTACCTGCAGCAAAAATGCCTACGAGACAAAGAAAAGCATAGAGGAGTCATAGGCGGGAATCCTGGGGAATGGAAAGGTTAAGAGAGAATACTCAGTCTGGAACGCATACCTTCATACCCATCGACGCCACCTCATTCATTATGCTGACATCCGTCACCTCCCTCGGCGATTGATTCTCCACGGAAGAACATAGCTGGCCCAACAGTGGCAACATGGAAGACTCCCTCAACAGTAAATTCTCATCCGCGGGAATTTCGATCACCCGCGGCCTCCCGTTTGGATGAACAGTCGTGTTCGTGATCCCATCACGAAACATACGAACATCCTCGGAATCCAAATCGGAACCAGACGGAGATACCTCTCCCGTCGCCGCCGCCCTCGTCGATGGGGTGCTGGAATCTTCAAGATCCACGACCACCCGAGAAGGCTCACCCGCCTCAAATCTATGAGTAGAAGACTAAGCGGTAGGGGCAGCGCTCCCTTCTCGCTCGCCCCGGGCTTGAAGGTCACTTGGCCCGCCCGCTGGAGCGCGCACCGCTTCGACAATCTCCCTCGCCCTGGAAAGAGGCAGAGGGTCCACGGTTACCGTCTCGTCAATGACTGGCCGCGCCACTGGAGGGGCCGGAGGTGGAAGGATCCGTCGTCTCACTAAGGGTCTCTCGTCTTCGTCTTAAAAAGGCGACGCCTCTCGAGAGCGGATAACTCCCGACACGCTCCCGCAATCGAGCAAAGGGCGAACGGGATAGGGCGCAGCTACGGAGTCAACAGAAGTGGCCCTGGGAACCTGAGCGGCCGCCGCCGGAGTAAAAAACCTAGCAATCTCCCCAGGGCGCCGGAATACAGGCTGAGGAGCCCTGTCGTGGCTTACCCGCCCTACAAATATAGAAAACGGGTCAGCATTAAGTCATGGCGACGACCAAAAAACGAACACGTCCAAGTAAAGCAAAACGACTTACCTACGACCAAACTTTGGCTGTACCTCCTCGAGAAGGACGCCCACGTGCGAATCCCCTCGGTATGCGGAAGGATGACTTCTAACCACCCGCGCAGACCAGTGAATAAAGGCGGGGGCGACCTGTCAGCTGCAGAAACAACAAAACAACAACTAGTCAAAAGACAAAATAAAAGATAGAGCGCAAGCTCAATCCTCCCCAAAACAAAAAAAAACAAGGAAGGACTTACGACCGTGATTTCAGGTCTCCGGAAACCCTGAGGAAGACGCCACTAGATGACCGGTCCTGACATAGAAGAATTGTTCGTATTGACGAGGGTCGACCTCGTCGTCCAAAGCCGTCACCAGTCCCTGCCACCCGCGCGGGACCACCCGGATCATGCTCCCCCGAATCCGCTGAGGGGCAAAAAGAGCAACGACATGTTGTAGAGTGACCAACCGGCCGGCCAACTCCGAGAACTTCAGCAGCATAGCCATAGCTTGTACATGGACGGGGTAAGTTGCCCTGGGCAAATACCGTAATACCGGCAGAAGTCGACTACCAGATTCGGAAGGGGCATTCTGAACCCCAGCCTGAGGGGGTAGGAGTAGAACACGCAATACCCGGCGCGGTCGGTGTGTACCCTATCCCCAGGCAGAGCCAACACAATATCGGTATGGGAGGGGATGAGCCCTTGCGCGCGCAGCTGGGCCATGCTTACCTCCCCCATCAGTGGGGCCTCATCGACGGGCTCATCCCCTTCATCTGCGGTGAAGTCCACCGCCAAGCTCCCCGCCCCCGGGAGTATATCATCTACTGATGGCATCCTCTCAGTATCATTCCGATCAACGACCGGAAGCACGGGGGACAGCCCGTCAATTACCGGAGAATCCGCTGGTAGCACCACCGGAAGACCGTCGCGAGAAGCCAACCATTGATTTAGGTCACCGGAAAGGCTAGATGAAGAACAGAGAAGATGACTAAGAACAGGCAACGATTATGCCACAGAAAAAGCAGGATTCTTTGGGAATTTACTAGAAAGAGAGACAATCAGTAAATCAAAGAGTGTTGAATGTCTGACATGCCAGGCTCTCTTATAGGAAAAATCGAATCAAACCTCTAGAAACCGACATGCGCCATTTAATGCGTATCCCAACCGTCAGAAACGGTTCGATTCTCATCGAAACCGTCGCTGCCACGATCAAAGCCAGAAAGTGTGCGCCAGAATTTAAGCCGTCGCTTCGAATACCCCGAATGCGATAACGCCTTAATCAGACTGTGTGTCCTGAAGTTCGCGTAAGCAAGAACGTATATGGACTCACGCCCGATGAAGAGACGCCCTGAGAGGCCGTCGTCTCCCCGACCGGAAAGAGACGCCCTTCGAATTATTATATCCGCTTATCCCGTCCCGTCTTGACGTGACCGCGACAAATGGAGGGACTATCTGTATGAGCTACAATTCGACCTTATAATAATCGGAATAAATTAATCACTCCCCTCTGCCCAAAAGTGCATAGCAAGCGTCGAGGCCTCCCTCGACTAGGCGCAGACGCCATAAGTAGCGAGGACATCCTCGACCATAGGTTATTGTCCGTATCCGCCTAAAGCTTTTCGTCAGGGTCGACGCCCAGCGGGTACGCCCACAATAGTCTTACGATACAGACTCGATCTCCAAGAAAAGTTAACTGGCATAATTAAGACCTATAAATACCGAAGCAATTATGAGACAAGGGGTTCGACTCTCTTCCCATGGGGGCTCTAAGGAATACTGAGTATAGTGGAGAGTAAGAACCAATATAAAAAATATAGAATAAATGTGGATCTATGAGAACATGATTGTAAGGATCTGAACCTCTTCATGGAGAGGCAGATTAACCCACTATCATGAATAAAGATCACTAAACATCTCCTGTTATCTCTACATATGTCTCATTTATATTTTCCTTTACTGAATTTCAGATATGTTACGATCTGCTATGATTGGCCCTCTATTTTTACTAATTGTTTTGAGTTCATAAATGTTCATAAACACTCCGGCTCAAACACTATCAATAGTAAACTTAAAATTTTCGAGTAGATGGACTATATTAATCTTAGATACCTAAAAACACAAAATCTGGAAAATGTAACATTTTTTGTCATATCAAAATAGCTTACGAATAATTTAAAAATATTATATAAATTTGAAGTTCAATTTTTTTGAATATCAAGAAACGAAGTGACAATGTGTGTGTGTGTGGGGGGAGACGAAAGTGACAAACATTTTTTTATAAAGGGAGTATTTTTTTTTTTCAGAATAGTTTGAATAACAATTGCTCAAAATTCAATTGCTTTGGAAATAACCTGATTTTATATATATATGTTCTGAGTTCAGACCCATAGCACATAAAATAAAGTGAGAATGATATGGCTTCAAGTTGTCATAATCGATACCACTGTTATGTTTTCCAAAGTCAAGTTGCATACCTATTTATGTAAAGTTTGGATAAATAGAAAAAATTACCTAATATTTTAATTTTTTTACTGGAATACGATATTATTTCAAGCTTTGACATGTTGTAATAGATGGAGAAAAAAAAGAGATGATGTTTTTATATGTTGACTTTGTCTTGCATAATAAAAATGAGATGAGAAGGCAAAGGGCTAATTCAAACCAAATCAAATCATGAAACTGCCAATAACGTCTCACACGTATAGTGCATATACTAAATAGACCAAATCCAACATACAACACAAATATATACGTAAATAGTTTGTTACAAATTTCCATCTTCCTCCATTTCACCTTTCAGCTCCCTTTTTGGCTTTCATTCTCTCTCTAAGGTCTGTTTATGCATCTTTATTTGTGCTACATCCTTTACTTTAAGCATGTATATTTCTTGAACGAAAAATCTAAATACATTTTATGCCTTCATGCAATATTGTTACAAAACAAATTCTAAGATCTTTTTTTTTGTTTGTATCAGTCAGATCTCTGAGGGATCATCCAAAAAATTGGCGATCCATGGATTTTTTTGGTAAATTAAAGAAGTGGATATTGGTTTATAGCTTGTTCCTACAATGTGTTGGTGGATTTTATTTACCTGGTAGTTTCCCACATAAATATAATATTGGTGATCAATTATCCGTTAAAGTAAATTCATTGACATCAATTGATACAGAAATACCTTATGGATATTATAGCTTACCTTTTTGTAAACCTTTAGAAGGTGTTAAAGACAGTGCTGAAAATTTAGGTGAGCTTCTTATGGGAGACAGAATTGAAAACTCACCTTATAGATTTAAGATGCACGTAAACGAAAGTGAAATATTTTTGTGTCAAACAAATGCATTGTCAGCTGATGAATTCAAGGTTTTGAAAGAAAGGATTGATGAAATGTATCAAGTCAATTTAATTCTTGATAATCTTCCTGCAATTCGGTATATGAATAAAGATGGTTATTTTCTTAGGTGGACGGGTTATCCGGTTGGTATTAAGGTTAAGGATGTGTATTATGTATTCAACCATTTGAAATTTACTGTGTTAGTTCACAAGTATGAGAAGAGTACTGTGCCAGGTGTGATTGGAGATGGAGATGGTGCTGAGTTAATTACAACAGATGATAAGTATATCACAGACACACCAAGTTATATGGTTGTTGGATTTGAGGTTGTCCCCTGCAGCTTTCAACATACCACAGATTTGCTTAAGAATCTAAAACCATATGATAAGTTTCCTTCACCAATTAATTGTGACCCCGCGACAGTAGCTGTGATGATTCAAGAAGGCAAACCATTGGTATTTAGTTATGAGGTAAACTTTGTGGAGAGTGATATTAAATGGCCATCTAGATGGGATGCATATTTGAAAATGGAAGGTTCAAAAGTTCATTGGTTTTCGATTCTTAATTCGATCATGGTTATAACATTCCTAGCAGGAATAGTGTTGATTATTTTCTTGAGGACTATTCGAAGAGATCTAGCTCGATATGAAGAGCTTGATAAAGAGGCTCAGGCTCAAATAAATGAGGAATTATCGGGATGGAAACTTGTTGTTGGTGATGTGTTTAGAGTTCCAGAGAACTCGATACTCCTTAGTATGATGGTTGCTGATGGATGTCGTATTTTAGGAATGGCAGTCGTTACAATATTATTCGCGGCTCTTGGATTTATGTCTCCAGCCTCTCGTGGCACTCTTATTACTGGCATGCTTTTGTTCTATATGTTCTTAGGTATAATTGCTGGCTATGTTGCTGTTTGGCTTTTGAAGACACTGAATGCTGGTAATACCAATGGATGGTTTTCAATTTCCTGGAGAGTTTCTTTCTTCTTTCCTGGAATTGCATTTCTTATACTAACTGTTCTAAATTTCCTCTTATGGGGAAGTCATAGCACTGGTGCAATTCCTTTCACTACATACATTGTTCTGTTATTACTATGGTTTTGTATCTCTATGCCTCTTACACTCATAGGTGGATATATTGGAACAAAGGCTCCACATCTCGAGTATCCTTGTCGTAGCAATCAAATCCCTCGCGAAATCCCAGCAAATAGATTTCCTACTTGGTTATTGGTAATTGGAGCAGGAACACTTCCATTTGGAACTCTATTTATTGAACTCTTCTTCATCATGTCTAGCATATGGCTCGGTCGTGTTTACTATGTGTTCGGGTTTCTGTTGGTAGTACTGATCTTATTAGTGGTGGTTTGTGCTGAAGTTTCTTTGGTCCTGACTTACATGCATTTATGTATGGAAGACTGGAGATGGTGGTGGAAATCATACTTTGCATCTGGCTCAGTCGCGATCTACATATTCTTCTACTCCATCAACTATCTTGTTTTCGATCTCAAGAGCCTCAGCGGACCTGTCTCGGCTATGCTCTACTTAGGTTACTCGCTTTTAATGGCTCTTGCTGTTATGCTAGCAACTGGTGCTATAGGTTTCTTGACGTCTTTCTTCTTCGTTCATCGTCTCTTCTCTTCAGTGAAAATTGACTAAAGTGACAGATTTGAGTTCCATTTTCAAGGTTTTTGCTGATGATATTAAGATTAAGTGGAGACACCAGAATTAACTATATGCAAATTTTGCTAGCTTTATAGCTCTTCTTTAAAATGTTTCCTATATGTTGTCATTACTGTTTCATACATTTGAAAGGAAATAAGATTAGTTTCTAAAAAATTATGAGAGCGTGTATGAAGTAAGTTTCATACTATCGATAATATATAGGAATTTGCAGGCACAACACATGATTTTTTGCAAAACATTTTTAATGGTATTCAAGATTCTTAATCATGTGGTGTAATTTTGATGACTCTCTTAATGAACAGTTGAACACTTTCTCCCTAAGGGGCTGATGCATATAAGTCTCAACTAGAGTTTGTTGTTTCATTGCATATTTTTATGTGTTAGTCAATAATTAGTTTAATTATTTTTTTTCGCTTTTTTAACTGGTTAACCGTTAAATATCATTATTGTTTGCCTTAGTTCTTATGTTAAACTTGACTAATATTATTTCATTTGGGAATAATTCAATTGCACGCGGTATACTATATTCAATCAACAATAGTTTCTAAAATTATATTAGATCTTCACAACCATTATAAACATGTTAATTCTTTTTTTTTTTATCTTAAAGAATTTATTAGCTATACTTTCTAGGCGGATTAACTAATTCTAATATGCATTGTGGCAAATTAAAGCTATTAGTAGAATGAAATATTTAGCTTAGCAACTATTTAATAACAAACGTTATTGATTTACGTAGCATACATATATGCACATTTCTTTTGGCATATATGATCCTATGAGAATTTGAGAGATGGATGCTGCATAAAATACTGAAGGAAAGAACCATGATTTCAAAGAGTAGAGTCCTTACATTTGATACTCATTGCCCTCTTTTGCTATTTTCTTTGCGTTCTACTATGTAATTAAAAAAAATTGAAAAAACTTCTTAACGTTAATTTAGTTATGTGATATTGTTAGATTTTATTTTAACATCCACATATGTAATGTAATACGTTATTTACCTAACATGCACGTTTTATTACCAAATTTCAAATAATGCTTTAACTGATTTTGTGTGGACTCACCAGGTTAGATACGATTAAGAATGAAGTTATTCGAGAGAAGGTGGGGGTGGCCCCGGTGGATGAGAAGATGCGTGAAGCGAGGCTCAGGTGGTTCGGGCATGTGCGGAGGAGAAGTCCTGATGCCCCGGTGAGAAGTTGTGAGCGACTGGCGGTGGTCGGCGTGAGGAGAGGCAGAGGGAGGCCTAAGAGGTATTGGGGAGAGGTGATTAGGCATGACATGATTAGGATGCATATTTCCGAGGACATGGCCCTTGATAGAAAAGTCTGGAGGTCTAGTATCAAGATTGTAGGATAGAAGCTCCTAGAATTTTTTGTACTCCTTTCCCGGGGTTGGGTGAGGCTTGTTAGGGCAACTCATAGATGATTCGTGCATTGGATTGTGTCCCCCTTATGGTAGTTATTTATGGTAGCTACTATTTGATATTGTTGCATGCCATTTTATGTATAATTCTTATGTTTAGATAACTATTTATGCGATTTCTGCCGGAATTACTAATGCTCTTTTGTTTTTGTTTTTGTTGTTGCTTTCCCTTTCTTTCTCTAAGTCGAGGGTCGATTGGAAACAGCCTCTCTACCCTTCTGGGTAGGGGTAAGGCCTGTTTATATATTACCCTCTCCACCTCACCTTGTGGTATTATACCGGGTAGTTGTTGTTGTTGTTGCTTTAACTGATTTCATGAGGGTGGCTATAGTGTTCGTACCTCCAAAGTTCAGGGGGCAAACTAAAAACCCCGAATTTTTACGGTACATAGGTGAAATGCGTTTTCAGGTTAGGGGTAACCGAATAATTTATTCAAAATTCGTAAACGAACCAGACACGACATAGTTCCTTCTTTCGTCGATCAGAACCTCTTCTTCCTCTTCCGACTTTGTTCGCCAATTTCGACGGCGAAAAGATCAGAATATTGCTTATTTGGTAAAAGTGCTGCGCTCATCGTCTGAGAAAAAGCCCTAAAAGTTGGATTGCGCTCATCAGATTCCCCTCCAAAATTTTCTGATTTTAGGTAATTGTTTAACCAATCTATTGTAATTATTTATAGTTTTGAGTTATGAGCATAATTTATAGCGAGAGAGTACATATTATTTATCATCTTCATCCATTTTCTCTGTTTTAATTTTTTTGTTCTGTTTTTGGGTTTGGTTCATGGGTGCATTCTCCCCCCCCCCCCTCTTCTGCTTCACTTGCGTAGTTTCACGTGGTTTCTGCTCGTGCTAGAGGTAGAACCACGATTCGAAGCTTATGGGTTCGGGATTCTAGTCGTTTCTAATTTACTGGGTTCTAAGTAATAAATTGTACATATTCAATCAATACTTTAAGACAATAAAGGGTTTGAACCAAAGCTATTGGCTTTGGCCAAACCTGTTATCAAAGCACTAGCTCCGCTTATGTGTACTGAAGTTTTATGCTTATGGCAGCAGAATTGGACCTCAGCTTGACAAGTTTGATTTTATTTTTGATTTGAGAGGAAACTGATTTAGAATAGGAAAGTTTGATATTTTAAATAAGTTTAAAGATATCAAGAATAGACTGTAGACAAAAACCTGACTTCATAATAAGATCAAAGCAAATAAAAACTACTATCATCAGTTAAAGAACAAGTAAAATTTGAGTTCAATATAGGTACCATGACAATCTTTTTAACCTTCAACGATTCCTTAACTGTAAAATTTTGACCAGACGGTAATTGTTCATAAAGTGCGTAAAATGACCTGATGCATTCACCCTTAAATATTTGGAAGAAATCATATTCATCAAATATGACTTGAGTTACAAAGTACACAGGTCAATCACACAGGAAAGTGTGGGACTATCTATCTTTTATCATTAAGTTCCTAGTTTTTGATGAAAATACTGTTGCTACTTATATGTACGTGTTTTTGGAGTTTGCAATTGAGTGATCCTATGTTGAGAACTCTTATGCATATAACGTGTTTGAAGAACCTTATCACCAAAAAAATGTGTTTGAAGAAAGTTCTCTGTGATGTTTGGATCTGGTGCTCTCTTTTTGTGCCTTAGCCTTATCTAGAGAAGAAGGCTTAAATCTCCTTTCCTTTCTTTCAGCAATTATTGTGGAATTTTGAACTGCTACCTAAATGCCTTGTCAATTAATCCCACATATTTCAAGGGGAACTCTTATGCTACTTTATTGTGCTTTTCTTCTTATCTGAAACAACTTTTCTCTAGATGTAGAATGTCATGGTCCATTTGCCAAACATCCTGCAAAAAGATGTTTAGTTGACAGTTTATGCTTGCTTATTTAGCATGCTGACAAACAGGAAATAGTATGTGTTGTGGATCAATAAGTTCTCAAACAGAGGACAGTGCAAATTATCCAGGTTGAGTCTCTTTAGGTTTAATGCAGATTATCTAGATTGGCCGTGAAGTTGCACAAAATGCAGTCAACCTCTTTTGGCCACCACCCCTTTCTCTATTTTTATTGGTTTCTTTTTACTCCTTCAAGTAGTCGTGCCTTCAGAAAGCCACAACAGATGGGGACGATTCCCTTGCACTGCTCTTGTATCGTTATCAATGCAATACCAGGATTGTGATAATCTAGTAAGCTTTGTGCTATGCTTTTGGTATTCCTTTGTGTTTATTTTTATAGATCAGATTTTCATAGGATTAGATGAAGTAATATCTTTCATTACGAAAGGCATCAAGAAGATGCGAAGTTACAAGAGGCGTATTTGCAAAATAACCAAAAATACAGGAGATCATTGTTTTCCCCAAAACAAAGTCTCAATCTAGGACAAGAGAGCTAATAAAATCCAAAAGGTGTCCAGTACTTACTGGGGACAACTTTTTCCAGCAAAAATGATCGAGCAAGCATTTAGAAAGGTGTCCATTCTGCTACTTCATCCTTTTCGACACCATTAAAACCTTAGGAGCGAGCAACAATGGATTTTGATAGAATAAGCTGTTCAACATAAAACATGGAGTATGTCATGACTCATGGGACTTATCTTCTTTTCTCTTCTTCTTTTTCCCTTTTAAAATAATTCGAAGGTAACTCATTCTCAACCTAGCTAACATTTTTAGACATACCCTACTAAGTTTATATCTATGATTTGTCTTACTGGGAATAGGAACATAGTTAATGCACTAAACTACTTCTCAGAGCACGTACATTCATTGAGCCAAGTAGACATCTGCCAGAGCATTACTTGCAGCACAGTTCTACACTCCAGCATAACAAGTAAGGATGAATCAATCAGGCTCTGATGTTTTATCCTCCTTAGTTTATCTCATGGTATTACTCATTATTTATGAGATATGCAGAACATGTCAACCGAGAAGATTCCAGAGCAAACAGCACCTGCTGTTGCATCATCATGCCGAAAAAAGAAGTCTGAAAGTGCCACGTTTTTGGAGGATGTAAAGGATCACATTGATGAATTCATAAATGCCTCAATGGATGAACACAAGACTTGTTTCAAGAAGACCATCCAGAAGGTTAGTTCCAGATCAAATAGCTGCAGATTGCTCTTTTTCTTTTTTCTTTTTTTAGGCATTATGGATTACCCTTAAAAGCTATGCATTTGTTTATGTCTTCAGATGTTTGGGATGTCTAAAATTGTTGCTGAAAGAAATGCTGAAGCAAAGGAAGTTGAGAGCTCACTTCCTCTCCGAACTGTTGTATCTGAGTAAAAGATTCACAACAGGGAAAGAGGAAAAGGAGAGTGAGAGTGGAAGGTCAAAAGTGCATGCAATCCAAAGCCGTTCTCTTGCAAGTTCTGTCGTGCTATCCATGTATAATAAACAAAAATTTGAGATTCTTTTGCCTAAGAATCCTTTCTGCTTTTGCATCTGGCTGGCTTTATCACACATTAGCCATGCCTAGATAAGACATCTCAATACTTTTTGATGAATACTCCAAAATGATTGTGTGATCCTTCGTTTTTATGGTTTGAGCTCTGCTTTTTCTGCTAATACATCCTCCTTGTTTTAGTTCTGTTCCATACTCTATGCATTCTCTGGTCGAGTTTTCAAAGAGTGCCTTTGCAAGAGCCCCAAGCCACTGAACAACCAAAAGTGCTCCTTCTGAAGTTTCCGACCTGCCCCTATGCAGAGATTAGATAGAAAGGCCAAAAAAAAAAAAAAGACAGAGAAAGGTATCTATCCATGAAAGGGAGCCTTGACGTAATTGGTAAAGTTGTTGCCATGTGACCAGGAGGTCACAGGTTCGAGCTATGGAAATATTCTCTTGCAGAAATGCATGGAAAGGCTGCATACAATAGACACTTGTGGTCCGGTTCTTCGCCGGACCCCGCGCATACCGGGAGCTTAGTGCACCGGGCTGTCTTTTTTTTTTTAAGGTATCTCTCCACTGTTGGAATTGTAGTGATTATCACTGAGTTTGAATCCTAGTATGTAACCCTCATGAAAATAGTAGCCTAATTGGAGTTTTTCGACTCATCAGTTAGTTCAGTGAAAAAAGGTAAACATTTCTAAAGCACTTTGTTTCGGTGAACTCTTGTGTTAAATAATTAAAAGCCATTCCACTCTTCATTGCTGTGATGTCTTTCTTTTACCTTCATTTCTTTGTCGTTCTGTTTTATAACTTTCAAGTAGTTCTAACAAGAACATGTTTCAGTAGTGCTTCAATCAGTAATCTTTAAGCTGGTTTGGATAGAGAGATAGGTTTTATGTATTTGATATTTATGTCTCTAGGTTTTTTTACATTTATATGAACATATTAAAAGAAAATTTAAAACACAAGCCCAAAATAAAGTTGATTTAAACTTATATTTTGGGTTCCTGACGACAATGATCTTCAAGCAAAAACAAAAAGAATGAAGAGGAAAACGAGGACTCAAAAATTTCATAAATACTTCTTCTAAGAATTTCATATAATATTCCTACCAAGTATATCCTGTTAAACATTCATAAATAACAAAGGATGCCTTTGATTTCTTTTACTATAATTTGAGTACAATCTTCTACTAACAATCGAAAGCGAATACATTCTTACATGTAAGTTACCTTGGCAAAACGGATGGAACTAACTGTGAGTAACTGTTTAATTCTCCTTTTGCACTAAACTTTACAGGTTAGTTATGACGTCGACTAATATTACCACAAACTTTTCAAGTCAGATCAGAAAAAATTCTCTCTATTTACTTTCTTACTGTTTGTATACTCTCTCTCTCCTAATTTTTAACCCCAGCTAAAAGACATGATAATTGATTTTCAATCATAAAAGATTGCGAAATCAAAGGCTTTTTGGGAATTACATTAAAGATTACTAACCAATCAAATACTCTTTTATTGTTAAATTGCAGAATTAATGAATTTTATTTATGTTAATATTAAAGCTTCTTATTTTGTTTAACTATTCGTGGATAATTAACAGTTAAACAAAATAATAAATAAGCTTAAAACGAATTTCAGGATGGGGTATCATATGATAGATAGAAGATTGAAGAAGGAACAAACAATGAGCATATTGCATTAAATACGTTCCATTCTGAATGTCCCTTTTTTTTGGGATTAGGTTGTGATAAAAGGAAACAAATTAGTCAGAAGAACATACGCTGACCAAATCATTCATTCGCTTTGTTTCTTTCTATTAGGATCCTCTGTTTGTTCACGTTACATCAACAATTGCAAACCAAAATAAAAGGAAAATTAAAATCTATTCACTTATGCTCTAAATGATATACTCTCTCAACTTTGTGCAGAAATGAAATTGCTCTCACCTAAGCATATTTTGGAATATAGAGCCAAAATTTACACTAAGGCTCACTCCATCCTTAGACGGATCAAAGAAGAGTAGGGAATCCCTAGCTGGTTTTTGAAATTCGATATCAGGAAGTGTTTTCATATTATCGACCGACATCGACTCATCCTAATCTTTTAAGGAAGAAATCGACAATCCCAAGTTTTTTTTACCTCATTCAGGAAGGCTAATCGAGCGAAGCTCTTTCTTTTTTTTTTTGGCCGCGCCGTGAAGTGAAATTGTATCGTATGTTAGTTAGAATGTGTTAAAATTTAACAGTAAATACACGAAAAAATCAAAGAAATTCAATATATATATATATATATATATATATATATATATATATATATATATATATATATATATATATATATATATTAGCTATCCAAATAGTATACTTTTTCGCTCGAAAGGCCGTGTATTCAACCCCAAAGCTATATGGCTCCGCCACTGAGTGATTTACCATAACGTGTAACATACAAATCTAATTTGAATAAAGTAAATACAAAATAACCTTTTGCAACAGATAAAAGTATATTATTATAGTTTGAGTATGCTATCTAAAGAATAAATTCAAATCGGAAATGAAATGATTCTACAAAACTACAAGGGTGACCTACCCAGAAACTCAAACCATGTGAGAGTGGGGCATAGCACACTATTAATTACAAAGGTATGGGTCTTGTAAGCTATCAGACATTATGTTACACATTAGTATATAACTGTCTTTCTCCTAGCATTCTGGCATATGGCATTGTTTCCAATTTTGAGGAACAAATTATGGGAGCAATGTGCATTTGCATTTAAACAAATCTTACCAAAATAATAATAATAATAATAATAATAATAATAATAATAATAATAATAATAATAATAATAATAATAATAATATTACAAAGTCCAAACAAAAACACCCTCGTTACTTCGCCACATGAATTGGTGTCAGCCCCATTCAATTCACTTTCATGTATGTGAAATAGACGCCTCTCTCCTTTTTTTTTTCTTTTTTTTTGGGTTAATTTACCCAAACTATTTTCCAAAGGAATTTATTTACAGTGATAACGGTAGGCTAGAAACTCATGTTTTTGGATACATTTCGTCTTTTATCTGCTGCACTATAGTCATGTTTGAGCTTAATTGTAAATATTTTGTGTTTATTATATGTGTTATGCTGTGTAGAAGCTGGTTCCGAGCTAGGAATAATTGTAGAGCGAGTGAAGACTCTTTAGGGCTTCAAAGTCTAAAAATTCAAAAAATTAAATCAAAATTGAGTTTGAGTTCGAGGAACAAGTGACGGTCTCATATTCATCTCATAACAAAATATATATCATGTAACTCGTCCTTTGATGTATTTCTTAATCATGATGTCACATGCTAATCCCTATAATTGTTCGTACTTCATAGTAGGCGCGTGTCTCTTACCTAAACCAATTATCAAATGGGACTATAATAAAATCACTTGCTTTTAGACCATATCTTCGTTATATTGTATTTTTATTATAGACCAGCATAGTGCAATAATAGTTACTTTTAAATTCATTTTTTGAAATATATATGTATAGTTTATAATGTAAGAGTACTTAATTCACCCAAATTTCAGGACTAAGTATCTTAAATTTAGAAATTCAGGACTTAGTGTCCTGAATATTTGAGCTGATAATTTGAAATTTAGGACTAATTGTCCTAAATTTCTGAACCACTAATTTAAAATTCAGGACATAAGATTTGAACATCACGACACAATTTTTGTACTTTAGGACCAAAAATCCTAAGTTTGAATTTTGAGGTTTAAACTCTAGGACGTCGTGTCCTGAAATTTGAACGAAATTAACTAATCTTTAATACAGTATAAATTGTAAGTATATTTTAAACAACATGCTTAAAAGTGGCTACGTGATGTCATTTCCACCCTTTATACCATGATCAAACATGAATCATTTGCTCAGAATGCTGATCTTGTCCTATTTTTGTTAAAGGGTTAATAATTCATATGTATTGATCTTATAATAGTGAATAAGATTCGGTTAAATGATTTTGCATTTTCAGCACTCTAATTATGATGGTCTAAGATCTTTATTCTGTGTGTCTTGTCCATACCTTGACTCACTAATTATGTCCCATATGTTGCAAATAATGATCATGTCTCTTAATTATTTTGCTTCTACATTTTAATTTCAGTACAATCATACGTTAAAATTGAGATTTTTATGCAACAAAAAGTATTATTATAGTCATGGAGACTGAATCTGGTCACTCTTTTGAAAACCACATTGTTGCTACACATTTTAATTCATTAATCAATCATGTCAATTCCAATAATCCAACTGGAAACTAGTAATGAGATAGACAAAAAACACAAAATAAATTCCAAAAGTCCTGTAGGGTCCTTTGCTTAATTTGGTTGCCTAGGGAAATATAGCAATTTCACTGCATGTTTTCTCATAAATCCTAACTATATAAACCCATCATCTCTTTTCACTCTCTACTTCCTCAACCATTTCTCTGCCTATCTCATTCTTGTATTTTGGACAAACACTATATTTGCAAACAGAGAGTTTCAATTACATTGGACTTTAATTGTCAATGGCTAGACCACAACAGCGATATAGAGGCGTTCGACAGAGACATTGGGGTTCTTGGGTCTCCGAAATACGCCATCCTTTATTGTAAGTAGTCATATCTCTATGTCTTTTAATGGTTTCAGTATCTACATGATTATTAACGGTACCTTTTTTTTAGAGAATGTTAATAAATTCCAGAATTCAGTTCGCGAGTCGTCAATTAGTTGGGCATTGGTGCAACATTACCTATTGATAAATCCCTAACTTTAGATTTTTTTAATTTTTTTTAAACTGATTCAATTGTGAAATAACACGACATGTGTATCTAGAGGATAGTTTCTTCAAAGCGAATTCTCCCTAGATATATCTATTCAATTTAATTTTGAATTTGTTTCAAATATATGATATATTAATATATTAATTGTGCTAAAGATTTTCAATCTATTTTCACTAAGTCCAATAAATTTAAAACTTATTTGTTGCTAAATCAATTACAAAATATTTTTCTAAAATACTCAATATCTGATTTACATTTTCGCTACGAAAATGTTTAATTTTTATAAGATCTTCTTGGCTGTTATAAACAATTTATATATATATTGGATATTTTGTGTGTTCTCCTCTTTTTTAAGAATCAAAGTTGTTGAATTTTGATTACGAAAAAAATTAAATGGTATATTTTGGTTGTAGGAAGACAAGAATTTGGTTAGGAACATTTGAGACAGCAGAAGATGCAGCAAGAGCATATGATGAAGCAGCAAGGCTTATGTGTGGTCAAAGGGCTAGAACCAATTTCCCATACAACCCAAACATGCCACAAACATCTTCCTCAAAGATTCTCTCAGCTAATTTGACAGCCAAGTTGCACAAATGTTACATGGCTTCACTTCAAATGGCCAAATCCTTTTCAGTACAAGAAAAGAAAATTCAACCAAAAAATGTACTCATTCAAGAAAATGTTGGTTATGAAATGAAACAACAAAAGGTAGTGCCAAAGCCATCAGTATTGACACATGATGTGGATAGCATACCACAAGTTGTTAAGCCACTTGAAGATGATCACATAGAACAAATGATTGAAGAACTATTGGATTATGGGTCCATTGAGCTTTGCTCTAATGTTACTTCTCAGTAAAAGAGATATTATAAAGCGATATCTCGGGCAGATTGAACGTACCTCGACTTCTTTTGATAATGTTCCTCCTCAGTTATTGCATCTCTCGGGTCTCCATTGCATCTGAACTAGAAACTACCCAATTTGCTAATTTAACACAATTAGTACAAGTCTTTTTCAGGAGCCTCTCTGTCTAAAATCTATACATCATTAGTAGTTAGGCCTTTCCTTCTCTTTGGTTCCTAGAGTTCTTGCTTTAAGAGAACCTTCTATTAGTTGTATGTCCAGTGTAATAAAAAGAAACATGTTACGCCACTATTAATTGTTGAGTTTCTTTTTAATATGAAAAAGTATTAAAAAGAGGGTGAATGAGAAATGGAGGGAAAATTAAATTTTTGACTAAAATTTTAAGTTTTACTCTCTTTTTAACGAGACATTGTCCCTCATTGGTAGAGAAAAAGAATTTTGGTGGGTTTATATATAAATGCGCTTCATGTATCTCTTAAAGAGTTAGGAAGAAGGCAAGCCTCGCGATGTCGCTTGCTCGCTTGGCTCGACTTCGGCTTCGACTTTGGATTTAGTCAAATAATTGATTGATTAATTTTTTTGACCAAATTTATTTGTTAATAGTAATATTAACGTTATATAATCCATGTTTGTAACAAATATTTTTCAATCCATGTATTGTCCCACCAGTTGCAATAACAGCCGCCTAGTGCTCCTCTCACCATGGCCAAGTGCTTGCTCCAACAAGCTAGTGCATGCTCCACCATGGAGGGTGGCAAGTCTCACAACTGACTGCTATAAATATGAGTAGTAGTTGTTGGAGAAAAAACACCAACATCACGAAAGAGCAATCTGATTTCCTCTTGTGTTTACACTCAACGTTTGGCTATACATTGAATTCATTCCTCTCAGAATTGTCATTCGATTTCTGAGTTCTCCTCCCTTATTCTACATTGTTTTTAATTACAAACAAAGTATCTGTAAGTGTGATTTGTTGCCGAACTTTGTGTTCACTGAAACACTAGGGTTTGAAGTACCGTTACACCACTGTGTAATTCGTTCTATCCTGTGAAAAAATAATCCATAACCTTAGGTACAAGGAGGAGATTAAATTCCTTAAGAAAACACTATGAATTCAGTGGGCTCGAATTAATTACTGTTTCATTTATATTTACATTTATATGCTACGTTCTTTTCTCTAAAATTATTATTTACAAATACAGGATAAATAACTCAAACCAACAAGCTTAAGGAATTTATAATTTTTATTTTTGTATTTGTGTTATTCTTATTATTCTAGAAACTAAAACCTTTTTGGTTTTGTGTACTCCCGTTTTGGAGAGTAAAGCCTTCGTGGCATTTTGTTGGAGATTAAAATCTACGTGATTTTTTAACTCCAGTTTTAAACGTTTGTTTGTGTCATTTTCACAGAAAAAATGGCAAATGAAAGCGGAAACCAAGCTGTTCCGATGATGACTGCCAACGTATCGTCAAGCCAAACACCAGCGTTGGTACCGACAGAAAAACACGAAAAAATTTTCGGGATAGATTTCAAGCACTGGCAGCAGAAGATGTTCTTCTACTTGACTACGTTATGTCTACAGAAGTTCATCAAGGAAGATGTTCCTGATCTACCCGATGAAACTCCAAAGAATGAAAGCTTTCTCGTGATTGAGACGTGGAAACATTCTGACTTTTTGTGCAAGAATTATATTTTTAGAGGACTGGATGACAATCTGATAATGTATATAGTGGCGTGGAGACGTCAAAAGAATTGTGGAATGTGCTTTAAAAGAAATACAAAATTGAAAATGTCGGGATGAAGAAATTCGTCGCCGCAAAATTTTTGGACTACAAAATGGTAGATAGAAAGTCTGTTATTATCCAAGTCCAGGAATTGCAAGTGATTATTCATGATCTACTTGCTGAAGGTATATTTCAAATGAATACTGATGTTGAAAGTAAAAGTTTTAGTACTTTTACTAACTGAATTTTCATTGAATGTCTTGTCATCAATGAAGCATTCCAAGTTGCAGCAATTATTGAGAAGCTGCCTCATTTGTGGTAGGATATCAAGAACTACTTGAAACATAAACAAAAGGAGATGTCCCTTGAAGATCTCATTATTCGGTTGAGAATCGAAGAGGATAATAAAGTTACTGAAAGGAGAGGTTGTGGAAATTCAACAATAATGGGAGCAAATATTGTTGAATATAACAAAAAGAGAAAGAAGGCTTCTGGTCCGAAATATAACCCAAGAAAGAAGCGATTCAGTGCAAACTGCTACAACTGTGGGAAAACCGGATACAAATCTACGGAGTGTCATGCTCAGAAGAAAGACAGGAAAAGGGGTCAAGCAAACATGGTAGAAAAACATGATGATGTTGATGACTTGTGTGCCATGCTTTCGGAATGCAACTTGGTGGGTAATCCTAAGGAATGGTGGATGAATTCTGGAGCCACCCGCCATTATTGTGTTGTAAGGGAAGTATTTTCTACATTTGCTTCTAATGGGCCCGAAGAGATGCTTTCTATGATAAATGTTGCTATAGAAAAAATTGAAGGATATGGGAAGATATTTCTCAAGATGACTTATGGCAAGATCATGACTTTAAACAATGTCCTTCATGTTTCCGAGATTAGGAAGAATTTAGTCTCTTCTGGACTTCTTGTTAAGCACGGTTTTAATGCATTTTTTTGTTCGACAAGGTTGTAATAAGTAAGAATGAAATATTTGTAGGAAAAGGTTACCTCACCGAGGGCTTTTTTAAGATGAATGTAATGATTATTGAAATAATAATAAAACTTTAGCTTCTCCTTACTTACTTGAGTCAAATGATTTATGACATGTACATTTAGGTCATGTCAATTATAAAACCTTGCGGAAAATAATTAACTTGGAAGTATTGCCTAAGTTTGAATGCTAAAAATCAAAATGTCAAATATGTGTGGAATCTAAGTATGTTAAACATCCTTATAAGTCGGTTGAAAGGAGTTCAAATCCTTTAGAATTAATTCACAAAAAAATTTGTGATTTGAAGTCAATACCATATCGCAGTGGAAAGAAGTATTTCATAACTTTTATTGACGACAGTACTCTATATTGCTATGTTTACTTAGTTAATAGTAAAGATGAAGCAATAGACATATTCAAGCAATACAAAAACACAACTTAACAAGAAAATCAAAATGATAGGGGTGGCGAATATGAATTTACTTTTGAACAAATATGTATAGAATATGGAATTATTCATCAAACAACGGCCCCTACACGCCCTATTCCAATGGGATCGCAGAAAGAAAGAATCGTTTATTGAAGGAGATGATGAACACATTATTGATAAGTTCTGGATTGTCATAGAACATGTGGGAGGAAGCCATTCTTAGGGCTAGCCGAATACTAAATCGAGTACCCCATAGCAAAATAAAATCCACTCCTTATGAAAAATGGAAAGGAATGAAGCCAAACTTGAATTATTTGAAAGTGTGGGGGTGTTTGACAAAAGTGTAAGTTCCTAAACCCAAAAAGGTAAAAATAGCACCAAAAACCATTGATTGTGTTTTCATAGGATATGCGACCAATAGTAAAGCATATCGATTTCTAGGTCATAAATTAGAAAATTCCGACATTCATAATAATACGGTTATACAATCAGATAATGATGAGTTCTTTGAAAATATAAATCCGTATAAAAGGAACGCTAGTCGATTGGTAAAGGATCTAAACGACCATGGGAAGAAACAAAAGAAAGTACATTTAATCGGGAGGATCCAAGACGCCGTAAACGTCAAAGTACGTCTACTTCGTTTGGACCAAATTTTGTGACTTTCTTATTGGAAAATGAGGCTCGAACATTTAAAGAAGCTATGTCTTCTTCGGAATTATTATTCTGGAAAGAGACAGTCAATAGTGAAATAGAATTCATATTAAACAAATGTACATGGGAACTGGTTGATCTTCCTCTTAGAAATAAACCTTTGGGTAGTAAATGAATTTTTAAAAGAAAAATAAAAGATGATGGCACTATTGATAAATTTAAGGCAAGACTTGTTGTCAAAGGGTATAGACAACGAGAAGGTCTTGACTACTTTGATATATATTCTCTAGTGACGAGAATTATGTCCATACGACTGCTAGTAGCTATAGGTGCAGTTTATAGTCTTAAAATTCATCAATTGGACGTAAAGACAACCTTCTTAAATGGAGATTTGTAGGAAGAAATCTACATTGAACAACATGAAGGGTTTGTAGTTTCAGGTAAAGAAAGAAGCTATGTAGACTTGTTAAGTCCCTCTATGGACTAAAACAAGCACCTAAATAATGGCATGCAAAATTTGACCAAACAATATTGTCAAATGTGTTTAAGATAAATGAATGTAATAACTGTGTGTACATTAAAAATGTTCCAAATGAGATAGTCATTATTTGCCTATATGTGGATGATATGTTGATAATGCATAATGACATTGCCAACATAAATGCGACTAAGCGTATGCTAACTAGCAAGTTTGATACGAAGGACTTAGGAGTTGCGGATTTAATTCTGGAATTAAGATCCAAAAGACTTCTCAAGGTCTAGCATTGTCACAATCACCTTATATAAAGACAGTACTTGAAAAGTTCGAGCACTTAGGATAGAAAGTTGCAAAGACTCCAATTGACGTGAATCTTGCATTAGCAAAGAACAAAGGACAAAACATATCCCAATTGGATTATGCTCGTGTGCTGGGATGCTTAATATATTGTAACGACCCGGCCTGTCGTTACGGGAATTTCCACCCCGTTACCTTGCATTAACATATCTTATGCTTCTATATCAGTGTTAGAACCTATCGGGCGAGTTAGGAGTGAATTGAATGGAAAATGAAGCAAATAGCATGTTTGAAGGAAGTTTGAATATGGAAAGTCAACCTAGAGTCGACTATCGGGTTAGAGTGCTCGGAATCGGATTCTGATGATTCGGTCAGCTCCGGGAGGTCATTTGTGAGCTAGGAGAGTGATCGGAATTGAATTTGGAAGTCCGGTGTAGAAATAGGCTTGAATTGGCCAAAGTTGAATTTTGGCGATATCCGATCAATAGGTGAGATTTTGATCCGGGTGTCGAAATGGAATTCCGGCAGTTGCAGTAGCTCCGTTAGGTGATTTTGGATATGCCTGCAAATTTTCAGGTCATTCGGACATCGTTTGGTCGGGTTTTTGATTGGATGTTGGTTTCGGAAGCTTTAGATGAAACTTAGGCTTGAATTCGCTTTGATTTAATGATTTCCGTGTTTAAGGACTTGTTTTGATGATTGGAACAAGTTTTGATAATGTTTTAAGTCATTTTGGTGCTTTTGGTTGAGGTCCCGGGGACCTCGGGTGTGTTTCGGATGCCTAACGGGTCATTTTTGGAAGTTTTTGAAGTGCTGTTGCTGGTATGCCCATCGGTGATTAAAGAAAATGGTACTGCTATTCTAGTGTTTTGGCAGAGTATATGGTCAAAAGGGCAAGGTGGTGTAAACTGATAATATCTAGTGGTATTGTGGTATTCTCCTGTCGGATTGACAGTGATGATTGAGTTGTTGTTGGCATATGGAAATTTCTGAATGGCGTACGTGGTATGAATGGATGCTTGATATGTGTTACGTATTCGTACGGTGGAGAGTGGAATCAGGCATAGCAATTCATGTGTTATATATGTGTTAGAGACTAGAAGTTCTCGTACTCCGCCTATGCGGTGGTGGTATGTCGTGTGTATCAGCACCATTTAGCGGTTATTAGAAATTGGAAGCCCTAGTGGTTATCTCGTTACTTGATATGATGAAATGGAATAATGATATATGATTGCAGATTGGTTGCCATAAGTCAGGTTGTCTAGACTAATGTGAAATGGACTATGTCAGGAAAATGTCGCAACTGCGTGGCAGAGTGCATCAGATCATGCTCCAGCAGGGTAGATGTACCCTAGGGCCAGCGGACGGCTGGTAGGTATTGTTTAGTCAGTTGGGCCTTCGTGGCGGATGTCAGTGTAGAGGTATCTACCATTGATTCAGTTCCATTATTGAGGAACTTTGTCGGATGCGTTTTATGTGGCCGAGCTTGAGGCTATATATATATGTTTGGTGCAAGAAGCAACTTGACCCGATGTGCATTCCCTTTGCTGGATGTATTCGTGGGTCGGGTGGCACGCCGCCACAGGCATAGTATTTGGATCGGGTGGCACGCCGCCACATGTATGGTATCAGGATCGGGTGGCACGCCGCCACAGGTATGGTATCTGGAACGGGTTGCGCGCCGTAACAGTGTGATGTTGAAGATATAACTTCCTATATGTTACTTTGTATACAATACTTCCTGGCTTCTGAGGAATAGTCCGTATTGGGTATCGCTCGGGAACAGCACATCGGTTGTGTCCATTCAGGATTGGATAGCATATATTAAATATACCACCGCGTGTGTGATTGATTGCTTGAGTTTAGACCTAAATATGTGCGTGGCTGACCGTTCTGATCATGGTGACTTGAGGTGCTTCGTGAGTAATAATGTTTGGATGGAATCATGAGTCGTGGCAAGGCCACGTGATGTTATGACCTTTCAAGAAGGAGTCATGTACTCTATTCCTATGATGTGAGACGGGATCTCAGTTTTATGATATGATGGTACAGAGGAATTGAATTACAGCTCTGTTGTTGGATTCAACTGTCATGATTCGAGTGTGTGCAGACGTTTCTATTGGAGCCTATGTTGTGCTCGTCGTGGCTTAGGCCGGTCTTGAGGTGTCATATCACCAGTGCGGTGTGTTATAATCGAAATAACCGTTGGAGTCATTAATGAATACGAGCATATTGGATCTTAGCTTGTTAGAAAGGTAAAAATCGAGGTTTGGCTCCGAAACCTATCGTGGTATGAGTTTTAAAAAGGGAAATATATTCACCAATGGTTAACCTGAGAGATGGGTTCGGTATATCGCGTGCTTCAACTGCCGTGGGCAGGATATGGAGGTGTTGGAATAAGACTCTATCTAATGAAAGAGGTTTTCGGCTAGTATTTGGTTATTGTGGCCAGTTGTTGTGATTAGAGACTATCGTCTCGAGTGATTGGGTTGTCGATACATCATACGATCTCACCCGGAGTAGTGAATATGGGTTATTGCAGTGGATTCGAGTGTATCCTGAGTATAGGCATGGGATTTGCAATTGGCATATGATTTCGGAAAGTACAATGTGATTTATGGTTCAGATGGTCTGTGAAATTTTGACTATATGGTGTTTTCGGACTTATGTGAGATAGGGTGACGTATGATCGTCTGAAATTATGCTTGGTAAGGTCATTCAGCTATTGGGTGGCTTCTAGTACAACTCTGAGTCCGCTCGAGGACGAACGTTTGTTTAAGTTGGGGAGAATGTAACGACCCGGCCTGTCGTTACGGGAATTTCCACCCCGTTACCTTGCATTAACATATCTTATGCTTCTATATCAGTGTTAGAACCTATCGGGCGAGTTAGGAGTGAATTGAATGGAAAATGAAGCAAATAGCATGTTTGAAGGAAGTTTGAATATGGAAAGTCAACCTAGAGTCGACTATCGGGTTAGAGTGCTCGGAATCGGATTTTGATGATTCGGTCAGCTCCGGGAGGTCATTTGTGAGCTAGGAGAGCGATCGGAATTGAATTTGGAAGTCCGGTGTAGAAATAGGCTTGAATTGGCCAAAGTTGAATTTTGGCGATATCCGATCGATAGGTGAGATTTTGATCCGGTAGTCGGAATGGAATTCCGACAGTTGCAGTAGCTCCGTTAGGTGATTTTGGATATGTCTGCAAATTTTCAGGTCATTCGGACATCGTTTGGTCGGGTTTTTGATTGGATGTTGGTTTCGGAAGCTTTAGATGAAACTTAGGCTTGAATTCGCTTTGATTTGATGATTTCCGTGTTTAAGGACTTGTTTTGATGATTGGAACAAGTTTTGATAATGTTTTAAGTCATTTTGGTGCTTTTGGTTGAGGTCCCGGGGGCCTCGGGTGTGTTTCGGATGCCTAACGGGTCATTTTTGGAAGTTTTTGAAGTGTTGTTGTTGGTATCTGGTGTTGTCCTTCGCGTTCGCGAGGTCCCATCGCGTTCGCGAAGAAGAAATTGGATTCTGAGACTTTTGGTCATCGCGTTCGCGACAGTGCTTCGCGTTCGCGATGAAGGATTTGTCATCTGGGACTTGTGTTCTTCGCGTTCGCGACAGTGCTTCGCGTTCGCGAAGAAGGAATTTCTGTCGCGCAGGTCCTACTTCGGAAGCTCATATCTTTTTATCTACAAGGAATTTTGAGGTGATTCAAAAACGAAAGTTGTAGCTCTTTGAATCTAGTTTTCAGAAACATATTATAATAGTCATTTGGAGTTGTGTGTAAAAAGTTATGACCATTTCAATAGAGGCTGTCCGAGCAGAGGTGAAAAACAAAATTTTGGGAGTTTGTTCTTCGCGAACGCGAGGGTATGACCGCGAACGCGAAGAACAAGTCTCTGGGCAGCAGAATAAAGTCCAAACTTCGTCCCATTTGTCATTTTTGACGATTTGGAGCTCGGATAAGGCGATATTTCGGGAGATATTTTGAGAGAACAACGGGGTAAGCACTCTTAACTCAATTTTGGTTGTATAACTCGAATCTATTGCAAGTTTTGGTGTTTAATTTGAGAAATTTTGTTGAAAAGGGTAGAAAACCCTCTTGGATAGAAATGGTGATTTAAGGGGTCAAATGAACTCCAATTTTTATGAATTTGGTATGTATAGACTCGTGTCGAGACAAGGATTCCGTAAATGTAACTTTCGTAATTGTTCGAGAAGTGTACCAAAAGTCGGATTTTTACAACTTTGTGGGTTTTGGTGCAAATTGAGTTATTTCGAATGGGTTGTGTTTAATTAGCCTATATTGATGTATTCTCATTGATTTTGAGCAGATTCGGCATTCGAGGTGATTGAATTGCGAGGCGAGCGCAAGGCGGATTAAGGCTTCTATCGGATCGAGGTGAGTGGTGGTAGTAAATAATGTACTGAGGGTTTGAAACCCCGTACTTGCACTTTACAGTGCTATGTAGAGATGAGACACGCGTCATGTGACGAGCGTGGTGGCAATGGGATTTGGGGATTGGACTTGGTCCTTCCCGACTAATAGTATACTGTGTATTATGACTGATAATGAGATTATAACTGTACAATTGGGCTAATAGCCATGTTTGGGGCCTTGTGCCGATCCGTAGAGCATTAGGGAACCTATAGAGCTAGGTGACCCTTATATCATGTTGGAAACATACATTCAGTCGTAGCTCTAGCTGTATAGCATAATATGAGCCCGTACTAGATGTGTACATTGAGAGAGATTATCTAAGGTGGAATTCCCTGTTCTAGCTGAGTGGGCCTGAAAGGCCAAGTCAATACCGATTGAGATGAGTTAGGGTCAAGGACCCACTATGAGATGTTATATTGGGCCTGAAAGGCCAAGTCTATATTGACTGAGAGAGGGTCTAGGACCCACTGAGACATATTATATTGGGCCTGAGAGGCCAAGCAGCATATTGACTGGGATAAGGTCGAGGACCCATTATGAGGTATTATATATATATACCTATATTGGATCGGGCTGCGCGCCGCAGCAGTACATATATTGGATCGGACTGCACGCCGCAGTAATATACATGTAATAGACATGTAATATACATGTGGGACGGACTGCACGCCGCAGTATTATTGCGCTTGGGCTGTAGGAGCCCCCTTCGGAGTCTGAGTCTGCACACATTCCAGTGAGCGCTGGTATATTATGGGATCGGGCTGCACGCCGCAGCAGTATAATTATATATGTATATATATATGTATATATATTGGGTCGGACTGCACGCCGCAGTGATATATGGTGGACCTGGCCGCACGCCATAGCACCATAGCGCTTGGGCCTAGGGAGCCCCTCCGAAGTCTGTATACACCCCCAGTGAGCGCCGTCGACGTTAAATGGAGCGGGCTGCACGCCGCAGCGGTATATGTATTGGAGCGGGCTGCACGCCGCAGCATTATACTTATTAATATCCTTATAAATACGTAAATACTTATGTGTTATAGACATATGTATATGTCTCTATATATTGAGATGGCTGTACACTGTAGTGGTACGAGTGAGGATGTGGTCAGTGTGGGACCTAGTTGAGATGGATATGGACTGGAGATCAGAGAACTCATTGTAGTGATGACTTACCTGTGGGGGTTTGCCTTAGAACTGTTTAGTGACAGTACAGGAGTTCTTACTTCCAGTTATTGTTTATTATTGCTGCTCACTGAGTTGAAATATACTCACCCCACTCCCCTGCATTTTTGTGTGCAGATATACAGGTTCAGAAGGGCAGTTGAGCTGTCGCAACTGCTTTATTATCCCCGTTCTGTGGAGACTTCGAGGTAGCTGCCGACGTTCGCAGTACTTGACCTCTTTCTTTGTATCATTCAGTTGTCTCCATTCTGCCTAGACTTGATTGTGTAGTAGATCTCATTTGTAGAGGCTCAGACTTGTGACACCACGATTTGGTTGGGACTGTATTAGTGTATTTCATTTCTTCACTTCTTGATTTGTTATGAAAACAAGCTAATTACGCCGATTAATCAGTATTAATTATACTTGGCTGGTTTAATTGGATAAGATGGTCGGGCTTGCCTAGCAATGTGTTGGGCGCCATCACGACCGGGGTTTGAGGTCGTGACAAAGTTGGTATCAGAGCCTAGGTTAACAGGTCTCGCGAGTCATGAGCCGGTTGGTAGAGTCTCGTGGATCGGTACGGGACGCCTGTACTTATCCTCGGGAGGCTGCAAACCTTTAGGAAAGTTTCAAATTCTTGGAATTCTCATCGTGCGTGTTTGATTCGGCTTGAGATGTAATTCTTGAAATTCCTCCCGCACATTGATGCGCGCACTCGAGTTCTTAGTGATAAATTGGCCTTGATGGCTTATGATTCCTCAATCGAGGGACGAGATATAATCTCTATGAGTTCATGTTGGGCCAGTCTGGAGGACTTGAGGCCGGATCCTTGTCTATGGATTGAGCACCAAGGTGCTAATTTCGCGAGCCGGTATACGAACGGTATTTATCTTAATTGTGGAAACGGCAGTTTGATAATGGGTGAGCTGCGAGGTATTCAATCCTTATTGTGATCTGTTACGTAGCCCTAGCTATGGGCGTGGTGAGTATGTTCAATGCCTCTTAGCGGAAATGTAAAGTGCACTACGTGTGGTAGTATGAGTTCAAACTCAAGGAAACTGAATTGGTCGTGCTATGAATATGGTGGTGAAAGGTATATGACATATGTTATGATTTGAGCAGGTGCAGCGCATGTTCATGTACTAACGCTGATGATATAATTGTGCAGTATTGAGATTTATGTTGTTGATATACATTGTGATGTTCCGTCTGGTTGTTGATGTATTGTTAGGATGGTTTTGGTGATTCTCTGGCAGGTGGATAGGCCAAATTACAAAGGAAACTCTGCCAAAATTTTTGGAAAATTAGGGACTTAGAAAGATTTTTGTCACCTAAAGAGAGTGGGCTTATTGGCGGTGTGTGTATAAATGCAAGAATTGCAGAACGGTTAAGGTCTTTGATGATTCGAGTCTCTGTCAAGGCTTGTAAATGACTTGAGTTTAATCCCATTGTAACATTTCGGCATCACTTGAATAATAATGATATGAGTGGTTAAAAGTGCTTTGATGAATGGCTTCGAGCCAAGTTGGGGAGGTTGCTATTAAATAACTAATTGCACGGTTGTGTGCTATGTGGGCACTGTCTTTAAGTATGTTGGGAAAATTCTGACAAGGTTATGGTGCTTCGTAGATATGAAGAAATACTAGGATGTTTTGAACTATTGTTGGTAAGGAATGTTCGGTATATAGAAAAGAAAGGTAGCTAATTGTATCTGAATGTAATCATGTTCTGCGATGTCAGAGTTCTAGTAAGGCACGAGTGGTTCTGTTCAATAAGGCAGTTGAATTATAACCGGTTGAGGGTGAATGATGCCCGAGAATTGTTTTTACAGTGTTCAAGATTTTGCTTGTATCGGTAAGGTGTCTTAAGATTGTGCACGTGGCTAAAGACCGTGGTATCGTTAGAATAAATCGAGACTTTTGTTATGTTATGTGGATGATGAGATTCTATGTATCTATATTGGAGAGTAATGATAACAAATTCAAAATTGCAGGAAGTTCTTCAATGTAAAGTGTTGTAGATTATGGTACCTCTGGGAAACATCCGAGGGAGTATTCAGCGGCCTGTGTGCCTTAGACCGCGTGGTCTTGTGTATGAGTCTCGTATGGTAACCTGAGTTGAGGTATTGTGATCCTCCAGTGAAGGAGAATATTTAATTAAAGATGAATCAGAAAGGAAACTGGGTAGATGGAGCAACTTGCTAATAAACCGAAACGGTATGTTAAGGAATACGATTAATTCCTGGTATGTGTTTGCAATAGTGAGTCTTGCAGATATTGTGCAAATAGCTTGTGAGGGCTGGCAGTTGTGTAACTCGATATGGGTATAAGGACTCTGTCCTGGCAGTTAAACTTATGCAATATAATTGTAATTGGGAGAAAGAGTTTATGATGTGTTTTATCATGGTTTGAAAATGAGTATATTCCTGTCGGTATGCGAAGCGTGGAATGTGTAATGAGTTTTCTCTATATGGGATCATGAAAGTCCTTGACTAGTTGAGTGCGCCGATGTTTGCGGCGGAGGACAGGGATATGAATTTCCATGTTGTCTTAGTGTGGTATGGTATATGCGATGTGTTATGGAAAGTTGATAATGGCATATGCATGGTTTTGAGATCAGTTCATAATATATGGAAAGTCATTAAAATCCCTGAGCAGCGTGTGCAGCCGCAGTTAATCCGAGAATCAAGTTTCCCGGTGATTAAGGAAAATGGTACTGCTATTCTAGTGTTTTGGCAGAGTATATGGTCAAAAGGGCAAGGTGGTGTAAACTGATAATATCTAGTGGTATTGTGGTATTCTCCTGTTGGATTGACAGTGATGATTGAGTTGTTGTTGGCATATTGAAATTTCTGAATGGCGTACGTGGTATGAATGGATGCTTGATATGTGTTACGTATTCGTACGGTGGAGAGTGGAATCAGGCATAGCAATTCATGTGTTATATATGTGTTAGAGACTAGAAGTTCTCGTACTCCGCCTATGCAGTGGTGGTATGTCGTGTGTATCAGCACCATTTAGCGGTTATTGGAAATTGGAAGCCCTAGTGGTTATCTCGTTACTTGATATGATGAAATGGAATAATGATATATGATTGCAGATTGGTTGCCATAAGTCAGGTTGTCTAGACTAATGTGAAATGGACTATGTCAGGAAAATGTCGCAACTGCGTGGCAGAGTGCATCAGATCATGCCCCAGCAGGGTAGATGTACCCTAGGGCCAGCGGACGGCTGGTAGGTATTGCTTTGTCAGTTGGGCCTTCGTGGCGAATGTCAGTGTAGAGGTATCTACCATTGATTCAGCTCCAGTATTGAGGGACTTTGTCGGATGCGTTTCATGTGGCCGAGCTTGAGGCTATATATATATATGTTTGGTGCAAGGAGCAACTTGACCCGATGTGCATTCCCTTTGCTGGATGTATTCGTGGGTCGGGTGGCACGCCGCCACAGGCATAGTATTTGGATCGGGTGGCACGCCGCCACATGTATGGTATCAGGATCGGGTGGCACGCCGCCACAGGTATGGTATCTGGAACGGGTTGCGCGCCGCAACAGTGTGATGTGGAAGATATAGCTTCCTATATGTTACTTTGTATACAATACTTCCTAGCTTCTGAGGAATAGTCCGTATTGGGTATCGCTCGGGAATAGCACATCGGTTGTGTCCATTCAGGATTGGATAGCATATATTAAATATACCACCGCGTGTGTGATTGATTGCTTGAGTTTAGACCTAAATATGTGCGTGGCTGACCGTTCTGATCATGGTGACTTGAGGTGCTTCGTGAGTAATAATGTTTGGATGGAATCATGAGTCGTGGCAAGGCCACGTGATGTTATGACCTTTCAAGAAGGAGTCATGTACTCTATTCCTATGATGTGAGACGGGATCTCAGTTTTATGATATGATGGTACAGAGGAATTGAATTACAGCTCTGTTGTTGGATTCAGCTGTCATGATTCGAGTGTGTGCAGACGTTTCTATTGGAGCCTATGTTGTGCTCGTCGTGGCTTAGGCCGGTGTTGAGGTGTCATATCACCAGTGCGGTGTGTTATAATCGAAATAACCGTTGGAGTCATTAATGAATACGAGCATATTGGATCTTAGCTTGTTAGAAAGGTAAAAATCGAGGTTTGGCTCCGAAACCTATCGTGGTATGAGTTTTAAAAAGGGAAATATATTCACCAATGGTTAACCTGAGAGATGGGTTCGGTATATCGCGTGCTTCAACTGCCGTGGGCGGGATATGGAGGTGTTGGAATAAGACTCTATCTAATGAAAGAGGTTTTCAGCTAGTATTTGGTTATTGTGGCCAGTTGTTGTGATTAGAGACTATCGTCTCGAGTGATTGGGTTGTCGATACATCATATGATCTCACCCGGAGTAGTGAATATGGGTTATTGCAGTGGATTCGAGTGTATCCTGAGTATAGGCATGGGATTTGCAATTGGCATATGATTTCAGAAAGTACAATGTGATTTATGGTTCAGATGGTCCGTGAAATTTTGACTATATGGTGTTTTCGGACTTATGTGAGATAGGGTGACGTATGATCGCCTGAAATTATGCTTGGTAAGGTCATTCAGCTATTGGGTGGCTTCTAGTACAACTCCGAGTCCGCTCGAGGACGAACGTTTGTTTAAGTTGGGGAGAATGTAACGACCCGGCCTGTCGTTACGGGAATTTCCACCCCGTTACCTTGCATTAACATATCTTATGCTTCTATATCAGTGTTAGAACCTATCGGGCGAGTTAGGAGTGAATTGAATGGAAAATGAAGCAAATAGCATGTTTGAAGGAAGTTTGAATATGGAAAGTCAACCTAGAGTCGACTATCGGGTTAGAGTGCTCGGAATCGGATTTTGATGATTCGGTCAGCTCCGGGAGGTCATTTGTGAGCTAGGAGAGCGATCGGAATTGAATTTGGAAGTCCGGTGTAGAAATAGGCTTGAATTGGCCAAAGTTGAATTTTGGCGATATCCGATCGATAGGTGAGATTTTGATCCGGGAGTCGGAATGGAATTCCGACAGTTGCAGTAGCTCCGTTGGGTGATTTTGGATATGTCTGCAAATTTTCAGGTCATTCGGACATCGTTTGGTCGGGTTTTTGATTGGATGTTGGTTTCGGAAGCTTTAGATGAAACTTAGGCTTGAATTCGCTTTGATTTGATGATTTCCGTGTTTAAGGACTTGTTTTGATGATTGGAACAAGTTTTGATAATGTTTTAAGTCATTTTGGTGCTTTTGGTTGAGGTCCCGGGGACCTCGGGTGTGTTTCGGATGCCTAACGGGTCATTTTTGGAAGTTTTTGAAGTGCTGTTGCTGGTATCTGGTGTTGTCCTTCGCGTTCGCGAGGTCCCATCGCGTTCGCGAAGAAGAAATTGGATTCCGAGACTTTTGGCCATCGCGTTCGCGACAGTGCTTCGCGTTCGCGATGAAGGATTTGTCATCTGGGACTTGTGTTCTTCGCGTTCGCGACAGTGCTTCGCGTTCGCGAAGAAGGAATTTTTGTCGCGCAGGTCCTACTTCGGAAGCTCATATCTTTTTATCTACAAGGAATTTTGAGGTGATTCAAAAACGAAAGTTGTAGCTCTTTGAATCTAGTTTTCAGAAACATATTATAATAGTCATTTGGAGTTGTGTATAAAAAGTTATGACCATTTCAATAGAGGCTGTCCGAGCAGAGGTGAAAAACAAAATTTTGGGAGTTTGTTCTTCGCGAACGCGAGGGTATGACCGCGAACGCGAAGAACAAGTCTCTGGGCAGCAGAATAAAGTCCAAACTTCGTCCCATTTGTCATTTTTGACGATTTGGAGCTCGGATAAGGCGATTTTTCGGGAGATATTTTGAGAGAACAACGGGGTAAGCACTCTTAACTCAATTTTGGTTGTATAACTCGAATCTATTGCAAGTTTTGGTGTTTAATTTGAGAAATTTTGTTGAAAAGGGTAGAAAACCCTCTTGGATAGAAATGGTGATTTAAGGGGTCAAATGAACTCCAATTTTTATGAATTTGGTATGTATAGACTCGTGTCGAGACAAGGATTCCGTAAATGTAACTTTCGTAATTGTTCGAGAAGTGTACCAAAAGTCGGATTTTTACAACTTTGTGGGTTTTGGTGCAAATTGAGTTATTTCGAATGGGTTGTGTTTAATTAGCCTATATTGATGTATTCTCATTGATTTTGAGCAGATTCGGCATTCAAGGTGATTGAATTGCGAGGCGAGCGCAAGGCGGATTAAGGCTTCTATCGGATCGAGGTGAGTGGTGGTAGTAAATAATGTACTGAGGGTTTGAAACCTCGTACTTGCACTTTACAGTGCTATGTAGAGATGAGACACGCGTCATGTGACGAGCGTGGTGGCAATGGGATTTGGGGATTGGACTTGGTCCTTCCCGACTAATAATATACTGTGTATTATGACTGATAATGAGATTATAAATGTGTAGTTGGGCTAATAGCCATGTTTGGGGCCTTGTGCCGATCTGTAGAGCATTAGGGAACCTATAGAGCTAGGTGACCCTTATATCGTGTTGGAAACATACACTCAGTCGTAGCTCTAGCTGTATAGCATAATATGAGCCCGTACTAGATGTGTACATCGAGAGAGATTATCTAAGGTGGAATTCCCTGTTCTAGCTGAGTGGGCCTGAAAGGCCAAGTCTATACTGATTGAGATGAGATAGGGTCAAGGACCCACTATGAGATGTTATATTGGGCCTGAAAGGCCAAGTCTATATTGACTGAGACAGGGTCAAGGACCCACCGTGATATATTATATTGGGCCTGAGAGGCCAAGTATATATTGACTGGAATAGGGTCGAGGACCCATTATGAGGTATTATATATATATATATATATATACCTATATTGGATCGGGCTGCACGCCGCAGCAGTATATATATTGGATCGGACTGCACGCCGCAGTAATATACATGTAATATACATGTAATATACATGTGGGACGGACTGCACGCCGCAGTATTATTGCGCTTGGGCTGTAGGAGCCCCTTCGGAGTCTGAGTCTGCACACATTCCCACTGAGCGCCGGTATATTATGGGATCGGGCTGCACGCCGCAGCAGTATATATATATATGTATATATATTGGGTCGGACTGCACGCCGCAGTGATATATGGTGGACCTGGCCGCACGCCATAGCACCATAGCGCTTGGGCCTAGGGAGCCCCTCCGAAGTCTGTATACACCCCCAGTGAGCGCCGTCGACGTTAAATGGAGCGGGCCTGCACGCCGCAGCGGTATATGTATTGGAGCGGGCTGCACGCCGCAGCATTATACTTATTAATATCCTTATAAATACGTAAATACTTATGTGTTATAGTCATATGTATATGTCTCTATATATTGAGATGGCTGTACACTGTAGTGGTACGAGTGAGGATGTGGTCAGTGTGGGACCTAGTTGAGATGGATATGGACTGGAGATCAGAGAACTCATTGTAGTGATGACTTACCTGTGGGGGTTTGCCTTAGAACTGTTTAGTGACAGTACAGGAGTTCTTACTTCCAGTTATTATTTATTATTGCTGCTCACCGAGTTGAAATATACTCACCCCACTCCCCTGCATTTTTGTGTGCAGATATACAGGTTCAGAAGGGCAGTTGAGCTGTCGCAACTGCTTTATTATCCCCGTTCTGTGGAGACTTCGAGGTAGCTGCCGACGTTCGCAGTACTTGACCTCTTTCTTTGTATCATTCAGTTGTCTCCATTCTGCCTAGACTTGATTGTGTAGTAGATCTCATTTGTAGAGGCTCAGACTTGTGACACCACGATTTGGTTGGGACTGTATTAGTGTATTTCATATCTACACTTCTTGATTTGTTATGAAAGCAGGCTAATCACGCCGATTAATCAGTATTAATTATACTTGGCTAGTTTAATTGGATAAGATGGTCGGGCTTGCCTAGCAATGTGTTGGGCGCCATCACGACCGGGGTTTGAGGTCGTGACATATATATCATAAATTGTACACGACCAGATGTAGCTTGTGCTATAAGTAAGATGAGTCGATACACGAGCAATTCAGGTCAGTCTCATTGGATGGCAATGAAATGAGTTTTGAGATATTTAGAACATACCCAAAACTTTGATTTGCACTACAATAAATATCCTGCGATAATTGATGGATATTGTGATGCAAATTGGATCACAAGTTCAATTGATTCGAAGTCCACAAATGGATATGTATTCATTATTAGTGGATGAGCAGTATCTTGGAAGTCATCCAAACAAACTTGTATTGCCTGATCTACAATGGAGGCTGAGTTCATAACCTTAGATAAAGCCAGTGAAGAAGTTGAATGGCTTTGAAATTTCTTAGAAGACATTCCATTTTAGTCCAAACAGTTGGCACCAATATGCATACATTGTGATAGCCAAGCGGTAATTGGAAGGGCTGGGAGCGTTATGTATAATGATAAATCTCGTCATATATGACGAAGACATAAAATCGTTAGGTATGATTGACTATGTAAAGTAAAGTGATAATGTGTTAGATCCACTTGCAAATGGCCTAACTATAGAGTAATTGAGAAATCATCGAGAGGAATGGGATTATGGCCGAGAATAAGTCATTTTGGCAGTAACTCTGCCTAGAAGACTGGAGATCCCAAGATCTAGGTTCAAGCTTCAAGGAGATCAAACAAAGTCATTAATGATGGTTCAACATTGTCAACAAAAATTTTGGTCCATTCTCTTGATGAGATAATGTTCAGTACCAAGGATAAAACATTAAGGCTTTTCAATGATTTCTAAATTTGATACGTGCCTTTTTCAGGTATTTTTGTATTCTTGGCTCTATGAATGTATAAGTCCCCAGCATTTGATTAACCGCGAGCTTTGAATCACTTTTGATTACAACCTGTTCAATGCCAAGCTCTCGTGCCAGTTCAAAACCTGCAATCACATCTTCATACTCTGCTTTATTTTTAGTAATAAAGTGACATTTTATGGCTTGTCGTATGGTCTTTTGTGTAGGCGGTACCAAAACAATACCTAGAACCTGCACATTTTACATTCGATGAACCATCAATAAATAAGGTCTAAGTTCCTGGGTTAGATCCATTGAATACCTATAGTTCTTTTTCTACTCTAGTTGCATCCCTTGGCTTAAATCAACCACAAAATCTGCTAACACCTGCGACTTTATTGGAGTTCTAGGTTGATACGTAATATCGTATTCACTTAGTTCTATGGCTCACTTGGCTAATCCACTTGATAACTCTTATTTATGTAATATATCCCGTAGGGGGTGAGAAGTTACTACAGAGATGGGATAGCATTGAAAATAAGGTCTTAATTTTCTAGATGCCATAATTAATGCAAGTGCAAGTTTTTCTAGTTGAGGATCCCGAGTCTCAGTATCTAATAATAACTTACTAACATAATAAATTGGCGAATGTTTACCTTGGTCTTCATGAACTAACACAACACTCACCGCTACTTTTGAAACAACAAGGTAGATGAGTAGCTTCTCCCCATCTTTTGGTTTTGCAAGCAACGCTGGATTTGACAAATATACTTTCAGATTTTTAAGTGCTTGTTAACATTCCTCAGACTATTCGAACCGATCCTACTTTTTAGGGTTGAAAAGAACCTAAAGCATTTTCTAATGATTTGGAAATAAATCTTTCTAAAATTGTTATTCTTCCCATCAGTATATGTACTTCTTTTTTACTTGTCAGTGTATCAGGGATTTCCCCTATAGCTTTAATCTGTGTGGGATTTACTTTAATGCCACGATTAGAAACAAGAGATCCTAAGAACTTACCTGACGAAACTCTAAATGCACACTTCTCAGGATTTATTTCATGTTATATTTACGAAGAATTTGAAATGTATCAGACGAGTGTGAATGTGACCCTCTTCTTGTTGTGACTTGACCAACATATCATCTATATAGACCTCCATAGGTTTCCCTAGATTTTCTTGAAACATTTGGGCACCAACCTTTGATATGTGGCCCCGACATTCTTGAGACCGAATGATATTACTTTGTAACAGTAAGTCCCCCTATCTGTTATAAATAAAAAATTTTCCTCATATATAAGATCCATTTTTATCTGCTTATACCCTGAGTATGCATCTAAAAAACTTAACGATTCATGTCCTGCAATAACATCAATTAGTTGATGTATATGTGGTAATGGAAAAAGAATCCTTAGGACAAGCTTTATTTAGGTCAGTATCATCTACACAAAACTCCCCATTTACTATTCTTTTTTAGGTATTACTATAGTATTAGCTAACCAGTTTGAATACTTTATCTCGCGAATGGACCCAATTTTCAAAAAAAATTGTACCTCATCCTGAATCACTTGATTTTTGAAAGATCCCTGCTTTCTTTTCTTTTATTGGGGTTAGCATGCCATCTGCGTATGCATCATCAAATGTAATATTATCTTTTTCCACAACTTGTAGTACTCGTTTCGCATGTGTAATCGTTATTTTTGACACCTACCTTGCTGTTGTTACGCTATTGATCTCTTCTCCGCCACTTATGACATTAACCGTCCTTTTTTGTGAAGGGGGTTTTGGAGGCTCCTGTTTGTTTTTCATATATGCTTGCTTTCCTTTTTCACTAAATAATTCAGTTAAACACCCTTATTTCAATAAATGTTCTACTTCACCTTGCAGCAATCTACAATTCACCGTTTTATGACCATGATCATGGTGAAACTCGCACCAGAATCAGGATTTTGCCTATTTGGATTTGATCTCAATTATTTTGGCCAGCGTACCTTGTCACCCACGCTCCTTAAAACAGCCACCAATTTGGACGTGCTTACATTAAAGTTGTAACCGCCGATTTTCGCCTTAGAGCTTTTGTCATCACCATGCGTCTCTCATGTGATCCATTCTTTCCCGAACCTTGATGATGAACCTGACTCCCTATCTCTTGATCTATGATCGTATATGGGGTTATCCTGTTTTGATCGTGAGTCTCATCTTACTGGCCCCATGTAAGGTTTATACCTGTTTTTACCAGACCTTTTTCAGTTTCAGCTCACCTTGAACTTACCTTTTCATTCCTTTGAGATTGGATGACGGTATCCTCTTCTATTTGTAGCTTCATGCTGTATCTGTTATAAATATCATTACAAGTTGTAGCTGGAAATTCTCGTAGGCTTTCCTTGAGACTCCTCGTGGCTTCTGAACTTTTCGTTTAGATTGCTGGAAAATGCCATAGCTGCCCAGTTATCTGGTACACGTGGCAACATCATCCTTTCACGCTGGAACATGTCTACGAATTCCCTGAGCAGCTCCGTATATTCTTGCTTTATTTTAAAATTTTCCTCCATTCTTTTCTCAAATTTTTGAGCTCTCGAGTATGCTTTGATGAATGAATCTGCAAGTTAAGCAAAAGAATCAATAGAATTTTTGGGTAAAAGAGAGTACCATATTAATGCTCCATTAGTGAGTGTTTCTCCGAATATTTGGACAAAAACTGATTCAATTTCCTGCTAGGTCAAGTTGTTGCGTGATGATAGGCTATAATTACGTATTTTAGTCTCTTTTACGCTTAAATTTAAAGCACTTTAGTTGAGTTTGTGCTTTAATCGCTAGTGTTTTGCAATTGACGGTGTGCTTTATGCCTTGTAGGAGTGGTTCTAAGCTATATAGATGTTATGGAATGAATTCGAGTGATTTAGAGCTTTCAAGTCTAAAAAAATCCCAAGGAAGTAAGCCGAAATTGTATTCGGGGATCAACAGATGATAGAGCAACAAAATGAAGAATCGAGTAGGTATATTACGCACTGTCTAGTAAAATATACATAACATTTTGCTCATAACTCCATTTGGGCACCACATTATATGATATGAAAGCTAACACAAAGGACTACAATTTTTATGTTGTACGTTTGTGCATATTCTAAATGTCACACCTCCCTTTTTACTACCTTTTATTAATTCCCCGATCAAGAGAATAAGGTATACCTCGATATTATGAATACCCCGGGAAGGATATAATAACAACGAGGAAGGAGTTTTTTCAAATAAAGGACAATCGGTTCGGGATTTTATTTACAGTTTCAGAGTCGCCACTTGGGAAAATAATGGTGTCCCAAGTCACCGATTAATCCCGAATCCGAGGAAGTTGACTCTATTTTTATCAGTCTGCGTAACGAGAAATTCGGATAAGAAATTCTATTAACCCGGAAGAAGGTGTTAGGCACTCTCGGATTCCGTGGTTTTTGCACGGTCGCTCAACTGTTATTCTTGGTTTTATATGATTTATTACATGCCTTTTAACAATATGTATGTGTTTCAACTTGAATATTTTACGAATTGCGACGTCGCGAAAACATATTTCGAGTCATACCGCAACTAGTACGCATGTGACCTTTAACACATTTCAGCTTCGCCGGGATTTACGATTTGTGTCACATTAGATGTGCACTCGTATTAGGGAAGGTATATTTTTTGGAAAGGCTGTGAAATTATCTAGGAACCTTCCCGAGTCTAATATATACTTATTCGTTTATTTGGGGGGGGGGGCGCTGTTTTATTTTCAATGCGAGGCTCATCCCATTTTAGTTTTATAGTCCAATCCTATATGTATATACTATATTTTCTATTTTTTGGTTTTTCCCTAGTTCATTATTTTCAGAATTTAAGTCCCGGCCTTATTTTTATTTACACGGGCCTGGATATTCTGGTTCATATCTAATACTCCCTCCGTTTCAATTTATGTGAACCTATTTCCTTTTTAGTCCGTGCCAAAAAGAATGACCTATTTCCTTATTTGGAAACAATTTACCTTTATGCAATAATTTATAGCCACACAAAATAAAGGTGCCTCATTTTACACCAAAAGATCAAAAGTCTTCTCTCTTTTCTTAAACCTCGTGCCCAGTCAAATGAGTTCACATAAATTGAAACGGAGAGTATGTTTTATTTTACATTCATGGGTACTGAAACCTCAGAAACATGCTGAAACGTGTTCATCAGAAACCCAGTATCGTAATTACATAATTTTGGGCCTTCACAACTTGTTAGGCCCAGATCAGACATAATGAGATGAGAATAACAGAAATCAGAACTCATTGTTTACACAGAGGATCAATATTCAGAAGATAAAATAACTTAAACTATTTTATTCAATGAAGAGGAATGAAATTCAGAATTACAATAATAATTTAAGACTTTAAATGTTCAATGTGAATGAAGTCTAATTAACAGGCTGTTTCCGTTCTTATGTTTAATAGCTATTTTAAAATTACTGAATCTAATTACTTAATATCTAAAGCTATCAGTATTATTACTTGATAATATGCTAAGCTCAATTACTTGTAGCTTTTAGCGAACTAATTGAATGTATTAACCATTTAAACTATATTATATGTATCATCTAATTATCATTCGAATATCATTGAACCACAGTATTTCATTTACTATTAATACTACTCAGATTAATCTAATTATTACTGAATTAAACTAACTACTGCATGTTAATATCGTTAATTATCTACTTGTATGCAGTTTTATTTTTATATTGGATTAATTGTTAACCTATTCTAATTAGCTAGGCGATTATGATCATTACTACTATACTAGTCTACTCACTACACTATTAGATTGTTCCAGCCTTGTCCATGTCTCATATGAGTCAATTATACAATACGCCCTATCAAATTACAATTTCAACTAGTCAATAGTCTAATTACCAAAAGACAGATTCAGAAAAAAACATTAACAGAAAATTGAAAAGAATTCAAATTATTTATTTCTTCAACTTCAATTCCAACTGCAATTACATAAGATTCAAGCTGTGTACCTGATTCAGCAATAGAAATCAATGAGTCTAAGGGAGATGAAGGCAGGAAATAAGCAGGCAGATCACAGCGAGTAATGCAACAACAATGGAAGAGAATGAATCACAGCAACACGAATGAATTCAGCGATCAAATATGTATCCCAGAACCAGCAAATCAATATCCAGCAGAAGACAAATAGAAAAAACCAATAAACAACAAGAGATTTTCTACAGAGCTTCAGAATATAGCTTCGACTAATCCAGGCAAATTACTCTATGTATCTATATTTAGTGTGTCTCTGAATTTGTTCAAAAATCCAGCCCTTAATCAGGCTCTAATAAGGTCTATTTATAGGTAAAACTGGTGAAATTTTTTTTGGGGGGGGGGGGGAATTTGAAAAGTTATTTCTAATTCCCCCCCTTTAATTCTTTCAATTGTTACACTTCAATACCCATTTCAGATTTGAATTTGTCTTCCACCACGTGCTGGAAGATTCTATTTGATTCTATTTGAGGTGTATTGCTAGTATACCCTCACTTGCTAAGGTTATTTACTGATTTGCCTTTTATTTGGGTCTATTATATCATTTGTTTTGTGCAATATTGCAGAAATACTAGGCCTAAATGTCTTAAATGTCCTTATAGGCTCTATTAAATCCACAATTATGCCATTTTCCATTCCTATTATACCCCTAATGTCAACTGTTATTTACCCGACCTTATCCAGGTTTGGGTGTTCTGTTTTAGCTCTTATTTAACTTCTGGCCACTTGTTATATTCACCTTTAAGACTTAGCAAGATTAGATCTTCAATTTCAATTCAATTTTAACCTCTTTTCTTTTCATTTTCTGTATTAGAGTTAGTTTACATGACTAACCTGTTTATTTAGTTTAAAACTAGTTTAAGACTTATAAATCTAGCCATTTTAGGCCTTTATTGTCTATTACTAAAAATTAAACTAATTTCAGAATTAACCACGTGAGTTCAGACTTAGAGTTTTACAGAATTAGCCAGTTTTAACACTGGCCACTCTATTGTTATTTCAATTTTAGCCACTTTTTATGTTGTTTTAATTTTAAATCTAATTAAACTATTTTCATGTTTCAAAACTAATCAGTTAACTGTCTAAGAGCTATAACCAATATCATCCAAAGAATATTAGGCTTAATAGCAGTCTAATAACATGAAACTATTACATATATAGCATTTTATATCAAATTGCACACATAGCCACAAAATCAGAATCATTTGCCATTTAACCAAAACTCAGAGGGGAAATTTGAATATTGTTGAATTTTAATCAAATAACTTCATAATTAAGATTTCAAGCACAACATATCAATTTTGACACAAGAGGCATAATCAGAACATTCTTCATGTTAAAGACTAACAGAAAAACCCTAAAGTACTCGAGCAAACATAGCGAAGCATAATAGCCAGAATTAACAAAGACTAGTAAATCATGTTATTTAACAAAGATTTTAGAAAAATCTAAATAGAAACAGAATCATAAAAGATGAAGATGAAGAGAAATCAGATAAAATCTAACATGCAAACATTCAAAATAACAGAGAAGAACACAAAACACATTTATTAATCAAAAAATAGAAAAATAGAAGGTTGGGAACTTAGCTTGCAGGATTTGTCTCCTGAGCTTCCATTTTTTCCTTTTTCTTTTCTTTTCTTTTTCTTTTTCTTTTTCAGTTTCTTTTCAAACTTCAAACTTGAAGTCTTTTATTATTTTTATCAACAGAAGTGGGTTCAGGGGTGTTAAAGAGAAGGTTTTGATTTGGGGTTTGATTTTGAGTCGGCCGGAGTTAGGGTTCCGGCGACTCTTTTTTGGATATTCGAGCAGTTAGGGAAAGATTCGAGGGGAGTGGTTTACATGGGGTTGTAGATCAAGAGACGGGGGTTTTATGGTGTTAATATGGAAGCCAGTGTCAAATATTTGGGGTCATCGGAGAAGAAATCCAATGATCGGGTTTTCAAGAATTGGGGGTTTTGGGAATTTCTTGGTTGTCTATAGTGGTTGGTGGTAGAATAATAGGATAAGAGTGGTTTTTGGCTTGAGAGTGGTCGGAGACTGCCATAATCGGCGGCAGTCTCCATGAACGGCGAGGTCTTGAGAGGAGGAAGAAGATGAGGCATGACGGCTAAGGTTAGGAAATAGAAGAAATGGTCGGTCTCTTGAGAGACCGGGCCTTTTATGCTCATTGCGTTTGATCGATTCCTGGCCATTGGATAGTTGATGATCAACGGCCAGGACTAAATGTTCCAAAACGACGCCGCTTGATTAAAAATAAAGACTAACTCTTCTCCGTTAGATCACAATAAATGGACGACTCAGATTTGATCATAAAAACCTTATTGAATTGATTAATTTTCGAATTAATTCTCAGCCGTTGGATTAGATAAATGGACGGCTGAGATCGTTTGCCACTTAATAACTGGACCGGACTCTCTTATTTAATTGTGCCAATTGCATCTAGGCCTGCACAAATGGCCCAGATGTATATTTTTTGTATTTTTTTATGTATTTTATTATTTTTTTATATATTTTCTTGTTGTATTTTATCTTCTATTTTTATATTATTTTCCAATTACTTAAATTGTTTTTTAATTTCCTATTTCTTTTCAATTTTTCTAATATTTTTTGCCATTTTTTGCTATTGTTTCTTATTTTTCGGCATATACTTGTATTTTTGTTAATTTCCTTTTAATATCTTTTATTTGTAACAATTATACTCAACCTATTTTTTAATTTTCTAATTTTTATATTTAATTATTCACTCACACAAATGCACCTTATTTCAAACAAACATGTAATTGCACACAAAAATATTATTTGATTAATTTTGGAATTTTATTGCTTAGGGCAAAAATCACGTGTTCACACTAAACGGAACAAGGTAAAAAATATGGTCGAAACGACAATTGTGGACCTGACGCAGACTGAAACAGTAGCCTTGCCACGACCGCGGTATCCAGACCCGAAAAATTATCCTTTTTCGCGTAGGATAACGTATAATTATTTAGGCCCAACCCTACTTGGTATATAGACATGGAAAATGGTATTTTAAGGGAGGAGACCCATTTTTAACAGAGATTCGACCTAAAGAGGAAAAGACACAATAGGAGCAAGGCGAGAATTCTTCTACGAGTTTTCCTTCCTCTTCCTACTTTTCATTTTTGGCTAATTTGTATTGTAGATTTACATACTATATGAATAGCTAATTTGTTATCTAGGATTTTGATGGAACTTTTTGTAAGATCAATTCTTGTTATATTTTTGTATAATTGAGCCGTAGTATTTTCTTTATTTGTTTAACTATATTATTTTTGTGGTTGATTTAAGGGCCCTAAATTAGCTGTGCCTATTAAATATGTATTACTCGGGAGAGAGTGCAAATTTCGGTAGTTGTTGAACAACATCACTCCCGACATATGTGAGAAATCAATAACCAAGGGTTTAAAGGTGGGATTAGGGATAACAAAACCTCGGGTGCGATCTATGTGAGTTGTAATTAAAGCCCGCTAGCGTAACTAGGGGAGTGCGTCTAGTAAATTGTGGTAATTAATCGGGAGAGAGTTACAACAGTCAGAGCGCTCATGATCGGTAGAGAATACATAGGCGAATTTATAGAAAATGTAGCGGGAAGGATTTCGACAATTGGGGAAATCATAACTCTAGACCTCCTTAATCTTGACTCTAATGCTTACTCTTGTTAATTGATAGATTTATGACTTTCTAGATTGTTAGTTAATTAGAATATTATTTGGATTTGTATTTCTTAGCGATATCGAACAACTATAGCTAAGCCTTAGTTCTCTGTGGGATTCGATTCTGAACTTGTAAACTGGATTATATTTGTTGCGTCCGCTTAATCCCTTTTTAAGGCATAGTTGGGCGTGATTACACCGATTGTGAATAAAGTTACATGATCCCATGGATCAGTTATACCATCGTATTTTGGAATATCGGGAATCTTAAATTTCTTCGAAATTGGTAAAGGATCAGCACTTGGCTTCCAAGGTTATTGCGATTATTTGTCCATATCAATCCCCTTGATTACAAGCAATACTCCAGGTATTTGCTCTATGTGATCGCTTTGTTCCTTGAGCTGTTTGTGCAAATTTAGTACTAAGCTTTGAAAATCAGAATTAACTGGTTACCTGACCCTCCGTCACGAAATTCACTAAGATTTCCTCCACTGCCCGAGTTAACGAGTCCGAGTGAGGATTTTTAAGGTGTTTTTGTTTTGAGTTGATGTTGGTGGCACAACTGGTAACCGGTTAGCGAAAGCCTCAAGAGCCTTGCTGGCCTGTTGAGCGATTAACTTTTGCAAAGTTTCATTGATAGCATCATCATTTTCTAACTGATCATTTGCTTTTGATTGAGATCCATCGGGAGTTCCTTCTCGAGATTGTGGATGAGAATTTCGGGGGGAAGGGATCGAGGTTCTATCACATTGCTAATTCTCCCGGGGCTGACGGTCTCCTTGATTGTTGTCATTGACATTTGACATGATTGATTTGACAAAAAAGGTGATTTTAGGAAGTAATGGATTATCAGATTCCTGGTAACAGAACCAATTTGTTTAACAAAAAATAAGAATTTAGGTCAAATCTTGTTTTGTAGAAGAACCCGGGTTACTGATAATCAAAAAGAAATAGGAACAATTGATATGAATAATAGCTGAATAAAAAGCAAAGTAAATTTGTATATTCCAATAGTATTTCGTGTCCTTACAAATGTTCATTTCTCAAATTTTATAGTTATTTCTAAGTAATACGTTCTTCTCCCTTCATAATGAAGTCATTATGGATAATTAATGACATTTAACGTAACATTATAATTGGCAATCGTAACTGTTTCAATACAGATTCTATAAGGTTTTCAGTAATTAATGCCTATTAATTACCAATAATACGTATCTATACTCTTTTGCTATTTAGGTTCATTCTTCTGATGCTTTTTCAATTTATCAAGAGGTTCGAGCATCCATTCCTTATGATTTCTTTGGATCATTGCTCGTGCATCTTCAACTATTCTTCGTCAACTGTCATTCCTTTACTGATCCACGTGTCATAACATGTCAACACATAATTAATTCAAAATATTACCTAGATTTTTCCCAATATAAGTATAATACTACCATTTAGGTAAAAAAGTAACTTTTTTTAAAAACTATAGAAACTTGTCTTAAGTCAAAAGAATTATCATTTAGGTTTGTGACTCGTAATTTAAAGTTGCGACCTTTAGAGTAATACAATTACCGAGTTGTTATTTCAATTTGATAAGCACCTATCTGACGTTCTCCAATTTGAGAGGTTCACAACAATAACAACCCGACATAATCTCATTTAGTGGGGTATGGGAAGGATAGTATGTACGCAGACCTTACCCTAAGGTAAAGAGGTTGTTTTTAAATAGACTCCGGACATCCTTCCCTCCAAAAATTTCCCACCTTACTCTTGCGGAGACTCGAACTTACAACCTCTTGGTTGGAAGTAGGGGTTGTTTACTATCAGAACAACCCCTTTTGCCTGAGAGGTTCACAGAAGTTCCATAAATGCCTTATCTGGCAGGTAAATTTCGCAAATGGTCATATAACTATGATAGTTTTTCACTAAAGTCATATAACTTTCTTTTCTCACACAAAAATCATAAAACTTTCACTTCTTTAATCAAAAAATCCTAGTGACCGGCAAAGACGATTCTCCGGTCCTTTTTTGATTTTTTTTCTTCACATTTTTTTTAAAAAAAATGAAAATATTTTTTCTTCAAAATAAAAACTGAAAAACTAAGATAAAACTAAATGCTTTAAAAAACTGGAAAAAAACTGAAAAAATATTTTTTTGTAAAAATTGAATTATTTTTATAAAAAACTGAAAGAATAAAAAAGACTTACTAAATTAGTGGATTATTGGCGCATTAGTTTAAAAAAATAAAAAAAATATTTTGCAAAAACGTCAAATCGACACGTTTTGGCAAAAACTAAAATAAATATAGTCCAACAAAGATACATTTTCAAGAAATGCTAAATATTTTTCATTTTTTAAACTAATGCACCAATAGCCCACTAATTTAGTAGAATCTTCTTCTTCTTCTTCTTCTTCTTCTTCTTCTTCTTCTTCTTCTTCTTCTTCTTTTTTTACAAAAACTAATTCAATATTTAAAAAAAAATATTTTTTCTAGTTTTTACAAAAGCAATGCTTTAGAAAAATGAAAAATACATTGACACATTTTGGCAAAAATTGAAATAAATAAAGTCCAACAAAGATACATTTTCAAGAAATGATAAATACTTTTTGTTTTTTTAAACTAATGCACCAATAGCCCACAAATTTAGTAAAGTCTTCTTCTTCTTCTTCTTCTTCTTCTTCTTCTTCTTCTTCTTCTTCTTCTTCTTCTTCTTCTTTTCTTTTTCAGTTTTTACAAAAAATAATTCAATTTTTACAAAAAAATGTTTTTTTCAGTTTTTTTAAAGCATTGCTTTTGTAAAAACTAGAAAAAATATTTTTAATAAAATATTTTCATTTTTTAAAAGCTGAAATAAATATTTTCAACAAAATATGTTCATTTTTTGCAAACTAAATAAAGTCGAACAAAGATACATTTTCAAGAAATGCAAAATATTTTTCATTTTTTAAACTAATGCACTAATGGTCCACTAATTTAGTAAAGTCTTTTTTTTTTTCAGTTTTTACAAAAAAAAAATCAATTCAGTTTTTTTAAAGCATTTGTTTTGTAAAAACTAGAAAAAATATTTTAATAAAATATTTTCATTTTTTAAAAGAAAAAAAATTTCAACAAAATATTTTCAATTTTGAAAAATATTTTTTTTCCAGTTTTTTTAAAGCATTTAGTTTTATCTTAGTTTTTCAGTTTTTATTTTAATGAAACAATGAAAAAAAAAATATTTTTCAAAAACTACCGGAGAATCGTCTTTGCCGGTCACTAGGATATTTTGAGTAAAGTAGTGAAAGTTTTATGATTTTTGTGTGAGAAAAAAAAGTTATACTTTATGACTTTAGTGAAAAAATGTCATAGTTATATGATCATTTGTGAAATTTACCCCTTATCTTATCTGGCCTTCTTTTTTCTTTTTCAATTGACACAAATCGAACTGTTTGTCTAAAGTCCACACTACAATTCCAAGACATTCATCCTTTAAAGTCCTTAGTTTTAATTAAAAAACAAAAAAAATTCTGCGACTGTTTCAATTTACATTACGTTCCTCAATCTTTCTACTTGAATGAAACTCAAACATTAAGCTTTCCGAGGCCTAAATCTTTCCACTTTAGTTTAGGACTTTTTTCACTTTTAGCTCCTACCAAAAACTGTTATATTTAGTAACCGAAAGAGCGTATAATATTTATATAATTTTGTATCTCTATTTTTCAGGCTATTATTTTGATAGCGGTTAACAATACCATTTTCTCATATTTTAGGTAGATCGTCTTGGCACTTCTTTTTTATTAGTATATTGGTAACTCTCTAAGACATGTTTTAGGAGCATATCTCAAGGTTAGTAGCTGAGAATTTCGTGGGATTTAGAATCCATGGTTGTCCATAGAATCTCCGGTAATTAAATCTCTTTCTTATTATGAAACATGTCTCTTTACTATCATATAAGAGATGTGTAAAATTTGCGTACATACTACCCTCCCAAACCTTATTTGTAGAATTACATTGGATTTGCTGTTGTTGTTTGTTGCCTCACGAAAGAGGGAGCAGTGAAACAAGTGAAATGAAATTGCTTTTGATTTAAGCATATCTTTAGCAGAAAGCCACTATAATATGCTTCCCTATATATTGTACCTAGTGGCGTAAAGGGTTGACAGGGAAGGGACAAGGCAGAATCAGAAACCTCTAAAGTGAGAGAAAATCAATACTGATATCAAATAAAACATGACATGCCATCCCACCAGCATTTCAAACCAATTACCAAACCTATACTAATAAATTAAGCATTTGGAGTATGTTCTCAAAATAAGAAAAGAAACGCTACATCAATCTCTTACCATTGTCATCTTCAGCCATTGCTTCTTTAACATCAAGAGTAAAACTATATTCCTGATCACAGGCCAGAAAATAAGAGTCGCAGACAAAATATAGTGTGTAGGTCCTTGTTCCAGCTTCTGCAGGCGCAGCAAACTCCAGCTTGACACTACACTTCCGTTGGAGGGACGTAACTCTCTTGATGGCCAGTAATTGGTTGTTTTTTATATCGCCAACAACAAGCCACCATCCTTCTTCCTTGGCTTTAGGATATCTGGGTGCAAAAACAGGCCCAACCTCTGTTCTACCCTTAATATCTCGCTCAAGGGTTACCTGCACACTTACATTGTCTCCAGCCCTCACATTATCGCTCTCCAGCACATCATATGTCAAATCAACGTCTGGAAACCGATTACAGAACCGTTCAATATCCATAAGCTCTAAGTCGGACATTTGAAAGAGCTCACGCTTCTCGTCAACTTTCATCTTCACTAAATCAAACACTGTCTCTATACTCTTTCCTGGATTTTCTAGGCACTTGCTAGCCAATTCCTCTGTGAAGTGTGGAACCTGGAGAAGCACAGAATCACGTTCCCACATTCCCTGTGTCACCATCTGGCTTACCTCCATTGCTAGAATTGCTAGACTAAACCATCCATTGTTGGAAATAACATAAACCATTGCTTGAAGCAGCCTAGTAGCAGAAACAAGCACCTCTTGCTGGTCAGAAACAAGATTGCCACCCACCACTTGCCTAGAGAAATGGGCTTGCAAAAGAGCATTAGCCTTCATGTGAGGATCTGTGTATATTGGATTCTCAAAAGAGAAACGCTGGTGATGAATCAACCTTCTTATCAACTCCTCCTCACCTGGTCGTATAGGCAACTGTTCATATTCCGAAGCTGAAGCCAATATTTCCAGCAAGCCCTTCAACTTCGTTTTGGAGGTCAAAGAAGAGTTAAAACGCTCTATTGTCGTGTAACTGATATAATGATATGACGCTATCATGCCAAGATTCAAAGGTGAAAGCAAAAATTCATCCTCAACGGCGACACATTTGCTTGCCTCCAGGTCACTGATAGCATTCTCCACCAGCTGCGAAAGGTGGTCAGAGAGATGTCTGTGACTAACACCCAGCAGATTGTAGTAATTTGGATTCTGTGTCAGCCTTCTGTACATGAAGGTCCATGTTAGGTAATCCACAGCATCCTGCTTGTTCTGAATAACTCCAGTAACCACCTCAGCATTCAAATTGTCATGGAGATAGTGCTGCAGATGGCTTTCAACTGGGAATGGTTCATACAAGAACTTCTTATAGTAGTCCTTCTGTGGTGGATGGCAGAGGATGATACACTTCCCGGAGCTATCTACAAGAGGACGACTAGCACGACCCATCATCTGCAACAAATCAGTAACTGGATAATCAGTTTACTGTGCATTTTCCCTAACATCATAGTACTGAGTTCCCATGACCACCACCAAATGAGCAGATACTGCCACTCCCCAACACATTGTACTGTTCACTACACACACTTGAATCCATCCAGTTTCAAACAACGTCTTCACTATATCCTGATCATTGCCACTCAATCCCTCATGCAAGTAGCCCACGCCATATTTGAGTGTCTCCTTCAGCATAGATTCATTGATCCTGTTGACAAAAGGCTCCAACTCTTCTGCAGATCGTAGCAGAAACATAGGTGTGTCTTTGCTGTCCATGCTTGAATAAGTCATTAGATCTAGGGCAGTCAAGCGTGCATGCTTCCTCGTAGGAACATACACGATTGCAGGTTTTCCTTTCCTTGCATGTCGGACTATTGCAGTATATGTGGGCTTTGTCATGGCTTGCATCCTAGCTTCAAAGTTAGCAATATCAACACCCTGAATGTGTATTTCCAGTGGCACAGGCCTGACAGTAGGAGGAAAGTTGAAGAGCCCATGAGATGTAGCCCCAATCCATTCTCCCAGATCCTTGGCATTAGCTAGGGAAGTTGACAAAGCGACGATCCGGATCTTGTTCTCAACCTGGCTTGAGATATATCTCATCCGAGAGACAATTACCTCCAGGATTGGGCCACCTTGACCACCAATCAGGTGCAACTCATCGATTATGAAAAGACTGACTTGCTGAACATGCTTACGCTGTTTCCAACGACGAGATAAAGCATCCCATTTCTCAGGCGTGCTGATAATTAATTGACCCTTCTCCAACAGCTTCAGATCACTGGTTGTCTCCCCAGTTAATTCAACAACTCTCATTCCCAGAGAGTCTCCAAATTTCTTCTTCCAATCACTGAATCGCTCCTTGGCAAGAGCCTCTAGTGGAGCTATATACACAGCACGCATGGCACTATCAGGTCCTTTCTGATGATTCCTCAATATGGCAAATTCAGCACAAATGGTCTTCCCACTACCAGTTGGAGCTGCAACCAAGACATTGTCATCTGAATTATACAACACTGTGAAAACCTGAGTCTGAACCGGATTGAAATGCTTAAAATCTTGACAAAGTGCTTCATATGCTGGATTCCTCAATGCAGTTACTGGCAGAGGTTGTAAGTCTAGCAACTCGGTGGGAGGAGGATATTTCTCAGGCAAAATCAGGTGTCGGAAAGAGACTGGCAAAACAGTTTCGGACCCTAGCCATCTGTCTGAGACAACGCGAATGAAATATTGAGGGGGCAATGGCTCATATATTGGGACTATGAAGTTCAAAGTATGGTCTTCATCAATATACTGCTTCTTCAGCATGAAATATTCATAGTGAAGAATATATTCTCCATTATCATCTTCAGCAACCACCCAGAAAGGTTCTACAAAACCATGAACATTGTCGTCCGATTGGAAATCTGGTGTAATAGTCAATTCTACCCTCAAAACTGACCGGGTAATTGGTTGAACATGCACTGTGAGATTCAGCTTTGGGAACCGATGAATAAACTCGTGTAACGTCCTTCCCACCTTCGGGGACCGAATAAGCTCTCCCAATTCTTGTGATGAAAGATCATAATAACGCTCCCAAGCTAAATCTTTCTTCTCCAACTTCATCAAGATCTCATTTGGTATGCCATGGAATTGGCGAAGTGGTGTCTGTACACTCCACATCCTCTTGCTTATCATTTTGCACCATTTCAAGGCCTTCTCAGCTAACTGAGCCCATCCTCTTTTCAGAACTATCTCAAAAAGAGCTCGCATGAGACGTGCAGCACTCTGAGTTATATAAACCATGTCCGATGACAAAGACAATCCTTCAAGCTTCAGCTGCGAAATATATGCCTGCAGTAGAACATTGATCTTGGCACTGGGCTCCTCAAGACTCTCTCTGATCGGAATGGGAACACGATCCAGAAGCTTTGCCAACTCCATCTTCTCATCTTGCCTTACCGTTGCATACTTGAACTCCTCACTGAGAGAGAAGAGTCTACAAAGATCAATATCACCCATCGTCGGTTTCAAGTGCTCATTGTATGTGGAAATTGTCCCATGAGTTATGTAGTAATAGCTAGCAATGCGACCCAGGTCGGTCACCTGAAAATATCCACTTTTTCTATCATACTTAATCAGGTTGTTTTTGTCCAGTAATGTAGCTGCAGAATGAACCAAGTCAGCACACCTTTCCTCCAAAGCAAAGTCAGTTTTGAGACCATAAAGAGTGGGATTTCGTACCATTCGAACATAGAGGTAAGTATAGAGGAGCCACTTGCATGCCTCTTTGGCATTCTGCACCGTCCCAAGGACAATCTCTGCATTCAATTGATCAGGCAACTTAGATATAAATTGACTTTCAATGGGAAGCTGCTGATTCATTAAAGAAAGGTAATATCGCAATTGAGTGCGTCCAGTTATGATGATTCCTTCACCATAAGTGTCATATTGAGGCCTTCCCGCACGGCCAAGCATCTGCATAACATCAAGGGGACTGAGTTCAGTCCAGGCTCCTTTTTCAGGATTGTATATCTGAGTGCCCTTTATAATGACAGTATGTGCAGGTAAATTGACACCCCAAGCTAAGGTTGCTGTTGAAACCAAAACTTGCACATGGCCAGCAGCAAAAAGCTCCTCCACAAGTTGCCGATCAGTTCTAGCCAACCCCGCATGGTGAATCGCAAAACCATATGGTAGAACATCTTTAAGGTCATTGCTCTTGATAAGCTCAGTTTGAGACTGTAGAATTTCCCGAGTTAAACTATCCTCCTTCAAAAACTTACTAAGGGTGTCATTAGCAAGTGCAGTATCCCGTATTGCCCGAGCTGTTTTAGCTGTTTCCTTCCTTGAATGCACAAAAATAAGCACCTGATGTTTTCCTGCAACACTAATCACCTTCTCATAGCAAACATCATTCATCAACTGGAATCTCTGCAGTGGCTTCTTAACAGTAATACCAATATACTGTTGAGCCAACGGTACAGGTCTATAGCTATTGTCAAAATGAAAGAGTCCTTTGTTCCGATCAACTTGCAAAAACACAGCCACGTCCTCATAATTTGGAAGAGTTGCTGATAATCCAACAAGCCGAATATGCTCTTTTGTGGTTTCAATCTGTCTAACAGTTCTCGCAATGATACTCTCCAAGACAGGCCCTCGATTATCATGAAGGAGATGTATCTCATCAATAATAAGAAGTTTAACAAGCTGTATATACGTGCGATCGCCTGACTTTCTTGTTATAATATCCCACTTCTCTGGGGTAGTCACAATAATTTGAGTCTCTTCAATCTGTTGACGAGATAATGTTTGATCACCGCTCAACTCTTTCACCTTGACACCATATTGTTCCAACCGCTTGGAGAGATTACCAACCACTTCCGCAACAAGGGCTTTCATAGGTGCCACATATACAATCTTATAATTGTTGTGGTTGAATGATCCATCTTCGTTGCGGTTTAGTGCAATTTGCTGAAGTATAGCAAACATAGCTACATTGGTCTTCCCAGCACCAGTCGGAGCACAGAGCAAAATGTTCTCTGGGGTAAAGAGGGCAGTTTCATATACTTTACTCTGCACCTTGTTCAAATGGGTCATCCCGCTAAACGCCGGTTGAGCCCACTCTGGAATGGACGATATCTTCACAAGCTCTTGGCCAGGGGCTAGTGGCTTCGACTTCAATGCTGGTACATGAACTTCCTCATACCCCTTCTTATGAATCCTATAAGACCCCACTGGAAGCTCTAGTGTCTTATTTGCCATCAATAAACCACCTTGATGAAATGCAAGGCTGTCAAGATCAAGCAACTCACCCTGCCCACCATTATCAACATCTCTATCTACAAGTGACTTACTATCGCCGTTACCATCAACACAACCAGTCTCATCTTTAAGACGCCGAGCCTCTTCCCTAATGTTGTTTTCCAAATTCTTCTGCCTCTCTTTTGCTGTAGCCCTAGTAGCGCGCAACTGCTCTAATATGGCGGCATGATCTTGCCCCAAAGCCAACATCTCTTCTTCAATTCTCTTCCTTTTCTCTTGGTCTTCAGCCCTTGAAAGGCGGGTACACCATACTACCTTACGCCGGTTCTGTAGGAGATATTTGATGAGACTGAACTTATCAAATTGGAGATGCACCACTAGCTTGGTTTCTACTTGGCGATCATCATCCCCTTCAGCAAGAATTTTAAGAACTTCTTCAGCAAGCTTTTGGCTCTGTTGCGGATCCATCTGCTGCTCATGATAAGCTTGAGAAATCTTTCTTTGAAGCCAATAAGCATCTATGTCCTGAACATTCAAAGCCATTCCTTCATCCGCCTCCAGCATCTCATCTTCATCAATGCCACTGCCCATTTGCATAGCGCCAGAACCATTGGCTTCCAGCACAACATCCTCCTCCTCTTCATCATCAATCTCGCTTTCTTTATCTTCTTCTTCGTCTTCGTCTTCATTCTCCTCAAACTCAACTGCTACACCAATAACGTCATAACCAAGAGCTTCATCGCCATCATTGCGACCATCTAATTGGTAGTCAGTGATGAGTCGCCCAATTGACATCAACTTATCAAACACCTGGTCCGAAATAGGGTTTAACAGCTTTTCAATTTCCAATTTCTTTTCAGGGTTTTTTAAGTTGCCGTCTTTTAAAACGGCCAATATCTCATCAGCAGCCCCACTCACAACACTAAAGGGCTGTCCACCAATTTGCTGCTGAATAAGGCTGAGCATGGCTTCATAAGCAGCCCTAGTTTCCATAGTTTTAGGCTGGTAAACTCCACCTTCATCTTCAGTTAAATTAAGAACACTTTCTTCCTGAAGAAGTCGTCGTCTTTTGTGCTCAGAGGCAAGTCTGTCCCATTGCCGCTCCTTTTTCTTCCTATCCTTCTCAGATAGTCTACCTCTGTAAGCTCGATCACCAAATGTTTTGGGGTCTATTCTGCCATAAAGAGACTCAGGTTCACCGGTCGGTTCATGAGTATTACTACTGACGACGAGAATCGGTGGTTAGAGTAAGATTTGAGTTTGCTCGGTATTCATATTGTTTCATACGTGCATGTGCCTCTGCACCACCACCCGAATCGGCCATCTGAAAAAAAAATCAAGTACGACGGAGAGAAAGCAATATACGATGAAGCAGACGATAACAGATCCTATATATACAGTTCACAGCCCGGGGTTGGACCAGAAAAGTTCAATTTTGGATGGAAAAATTATGAGTTTTACTAGCTGAAAACCCCCTAGCTATGCGTACTGTATCAATTGGGATTGAATTTTAAAAAGTGTACAGTAGCTTTTTTATATGTTGGTCAAATATATATAAACATACCAAACTGTTTTTCTTATGGAATAATATAATATAAAGTAAAATAAGAAAATTTAGAGAGAGATAATAAAATAATCTTTTCTTGATAATTTAATACAAATAAGTAGAAAAGTCTCTATTTATAAAAAAAAGTGCTTGGTGATCAAGTAACTAATCTTGGTGGCCAAGTAACAAATATTGGTGTGACCAAGTAACTAGACTAGGTCATGACTAACTAATTTACTTCCATATAATTTTATAATACATGAAATTCAGTTTTCATATTACTAGTCTTAGCGTACCCTATATGGATGAGTATAATATTTTTTTTAAAATTATGCTAATATTATTAATCAATGCGTTTGAGTTATTAAATATTCCTAGTCATTAATAATCTAATGCTCTATTTTAAATATTTGTTACGTTCTATTACTATTATTGTTATAGTTATTATTATTATTATTATTATTATTATTATTATTATTATTATTATTATTATTATTATTGTTGTTGTTATTATTATTATTGTTATTATTTGTTATTGATTGTGTTTTTATTCCTTTTTAGTTAAAAAGTATACCTTTCAACTTGTGAATTTGAATTATTTTGATACAGGGTTTTAATTTTATGAGTTAGGCATCTTTTCTAGTAATAACACGGAAGGAAAGTCTAAATCACCAAGTAAAAAAGGCAATAACTTTTCTTTTCTACTTTTCCCTTTTATGTCAAATATCAGTAAAAGTTGTTGTTTTCAAATATTAAAAAGTACAATTCCACCAACCAGAACTTAATTAATTTTGCTAATAAATTTTGTGAGTTTATTGATTAGTGTAACTTCAGTACTAATAAATTTGTAATTATAGTCATCTTTAATTTAATTTAGGAGTCCTACTATAATGTAGTCATTGGTGCAAAGTACTTATTTACAATTTTAAGTGGATAATTGCAATAGATGCACTTGGTTTTCTTTACTTTAAGTGCGACTAAATCAGGTAAACAAGATAGACCTCAATTACAAGTCAATGAGTTGAATGAATTAAGAACTGCAATCATACACTGAGTTTGGTGATACTTTTGTTGGAATACGTAATCAAATTAGACTATGAATTTTTTTATTTTGTACGATAGTAGAATCCAATCTTCACATGTTGATGTACTAAAAAATGCACCCATCCAAGAACATGTTGCCTATGAAATGAGACAACAAATGGCAGTGTCAAAGCCATCAATATTGACACATGATGTGGAGAGCATCCCACAATTCGTGAAGCCACTTGAAGATGATCGCATAGAACAAATAATAGAAGAACTGCTGGATTATGGGTCCATTGAGCTTTGCTCTAATGTTACGGTTACCGAAAGTCAAATATATATAGTGTAAATGAGTCACAATTATTATACCAAAAATTATGACAGTCACTAAATAATAAATAAGATAATAAAATAATAATAAAAGGAATACCAGAATTTACGAGGTTCGGCCAATTTTCCCTACTCCTCAAACAAAACCAATATTTTATTCCACTCCAAATATACAAGTGAAATAATACTAAAGAGAGAAGATACAAATGCCTTAAGAAGATAAGAAGGCAAATGAGAGGTGTATTTAAATCCTAAACATTAGGCCTCATTTTATAGAAAAATATTTCCCCAAACTTAAGTTTCTCACCGAAGTGGGTATTTTGCCAAACTTCAACAAATCTCCACCTTGGCAAAATTCTACATCTTCAATTTTCTCTCGATAACAAAGTCTTAGTTGTGTCTTCATCTCCAATCTTCAATGTTCAATAATGTTGATCAAATCCAAACAATATTGAAACTTGATCGCAGTCACCACTTTTATTAGCATATCAGCAGGATTCTCTATAGTATGAATTTTCTTCACCGTGACTCCACATTCTTCTATGATTTCTCGTACGAAATGATACCGAACATCAATGTGCTTCGTCCTTGCATGATAAACTTGGTTCTTCGCTAATTGAATAGAGCACTTTGACTATCACAAAATATTGTGATACTTTTTTGTTCAACACCAAGTTCCTTTAGCAACCCTTGAAGCCAAATTGCCTCCTTCATAGTCTCTGTAATAGCCATATACTTTGCCTCTGTTGTAGACAAAGCAACTGTTGACTGCAAAGTAGACTTCCAACTAAACTAATTGGTGCCTTTGCAAAAGTAATCACATAACCAGTAGTTGATCTTCGTTTGTCCAGATCACCCGCAAAAACTGAGTGACAATATCCAACTACAGACTGATTGCCTTCCTGCTAAAAAACTAACCCAACATCTACAGTATTATGAATATACCGTAGAATCCACTTCACAACTTGCCAATGCTCATTTCCTGAATTATGCATATATCTGCTAATAACTCCAACATCATGTGAAATATCAGGTCTGTCACACCTCCTTTTTCCGCTAACCCGCGAGGGCGCGAGGGGAGTTTTTCCAATTAAAGGACAATCAAAACGGGATTTATTTATTTATTTCAGAGTCGGCACTTGGGAGATTTAGGGTGTCCCAAGTCACCGGTTTAATCTCGAATCGAGGAAAAGAATGACTACGTTTAACAGTCTGCTAACCAAAAATTCGGATAATGAATTATGTTAACCCGAGAGAAGGTGTTAGGCATTTCTGAGTTCCGTGGTTCTAGCACGGTCGCTCAACTATAACATTCAGCTTATTTATCTGATTTTAACAATTTTAACTCATGTGCAAAATTTAACTTTTAATCGTTTTTAATATTATTATTCATTATTTTAATAAAAGAATTGCAACATCATGAAAATGCATTTCAAACCACGTCACAATCAATGTACCCGTGATTATCGACACATTTCGATTCTGTTGAGATTTGGATTTGGGTCACATAAATGTGCACCCGAGTTTAGGGAGATATAATTATTAAATATGCGCTTAAAGCTACTAACGCGTTATTATTTTGAGGAGGCCGTGAAAATTCACTAAACGAACAATCCCGAATTTTTAAGTATTTTTAATTAAGAAAAATGAGGGCCCTCGCATTTTCACAATTGATATGGCGAGGTACGCCTCCTTTGTTTTAGAGATATCCTAAAATGACTACATCTTTATTTTTTAAGTTTTTCTCTATAATAAAAAAAGAAAATTCCTAATTAATTATGAGCTAAAAATATGAAATACACTCATCTAATTTATGACAAATATTAATGAAGCAGAATTAAAAAAAATGAATTTTTTTATTATTATTTATTTTTAATAAATACGAAATTTCTTAACTAGTATTAAAAGAAATTGATTAGAACAAGATTAAGTCTTGCATTATAATATATTACAAAGAAACTAATAAAATTATTTATTCGAAATTATTTGAAACTAAGTTCATCTTAAAACAATCCTAAATTGACTATATTTTTTTAGTTATTTAATTTACTTTCTAAATAATAAAAAGAAAATACTATTGATTACATGCTCAAAGTGTGACATATTATTTGCTATATTGAGACAAACGTTTAATGGAAGTGAACATCACTAAAATTAAAATTGAAAGTAAAATACAAAATCGACAAATAATATATACGAATTAAACCAATTATCCTACAACTAGTTTAAACTCATACTGTTATGTGACTTGAACCATTGATATTAACTATTTACAATTATTTTAAAACTATAATTAGTCTTAATCACTTATATTTATTTGAAGATTTGTTAAACTTAAAAGCTATCTTGTACTATTATTTAAACTCAAATCGTGTCTAAATGTCTAATTCACGCAAAATAATTAAAATTCATATTTTTTTTTACTGAATTTAGCTACATATTTGCAATTTAGCCTATTAAAGAAAATATTAAAACATTTATAGCTAATGAACTAACCGGTTTTAATTAATCTGATTAATTAAAGAGTAACTTATTCTTATTTTAATTACTAAACAAATGGACATTAATAAACATGTTTATACCTATACTATCTAATAATCATATTGAAGTAAATTATTATTTAATATATTACTACAAGGGCCTATTTATTCAAAGTGACGGAAATTTACAAAATAGTAATACGTAAAATAACTTAAACACAATCAGTAAATGAAAACAAAGAAAAAAAAACTAAATTAAAATTTCAAATTTTTCATTCTTCATATGTATTCATTTTTAACTTAAACACGATCAGTCATTTACCTGGTATTGAAAAGAAAAAGAAGAAATAGGATCGATCAACACAGCAGTAGTAACAAC